>JAOEFI010013895.1:3915-15638 GCA_034621735.1 Anopheles plumbeus | reverse complement strand
GCAAAGTTGCAGACCTAATGCTGTTGGCAAAATTAAACCAAGTACGCCATTTCTGTTTTAATGTATGAGTGTCAAAAGCCTTAAAGTGACAACGAAAAGAGTTTACAAGCACTTTGCCAAAGGCCATTTCAAACCGTTTTCAATATCATCGTAACACTTGAAGTTCATAAGTTATATTCTTCCGTTCAGCTTACGTTCCCTCTGTTCGCGTTTCTACGTTGTGTCTCAATTGCGCTCATTTCTTTTCTATAGTGCCCGACAGTATGGTTCAAGCAATCTGCACCACCCATTTGCATGTAAAAATAAAACCAAATAGATGCGAGTGGGGAAGTCAATTTACTGACAAACATGCTCACGGTTGCTCATAAAGGGCGGCAAATATGTGTCCCCATGTCCCCGCATTATCGTTAAGGAGCTTTGGCTCGGGTGTGTCGCTTACTTATGTGAGAGTTTACTGGTAGTACCGGCATGGATTGGCCCACGTGATTGTCGGCGAGGGATATTCACCAAATAGTAAAACCACCAACTGGCAGGTTCTAATATCCGCCACCGATCATACGTGATCCTTTTGGGGGTCCGGATAGATCCTGCTCCTGTCGTTCCGCGAAGCTCTCACGCAGGAAGACCTAAACTCCCGGCTGCAACGACGATATGGGGAAACGCGAAATGAAGAAATGGAAGTATTTTATCTTGAATAAAGAAACAACCGAACAACCCCACATACACAGGCACACAGCCAACCTCTCTCTCCGCTGCCATAATGGTATGGAGAGATAATTTTACTGCCTCAATTATCGTCGTCATCTCGCATCCGATTCCGATGCGAAAACTGGCCCACCGCTAGTGGATCCACTTGGGAAAGCGAGTGGCTTTTCTGCGGAACATACATATATCGCACAAAACAGCCCAAAGGAAAATCGTACACCTACACACTCAGTTCCGACGGGGGGTTCTCTTTCCGCAAGAGAATTCCCCTTGACGGAAATGTAGTGAAAAAATGATAACGGAAATAAAGCCGTGAAGAATAATCTCTCCCGACACCACACCATACACACACCCGACCGACAAAACCACTCGAGGGCCTCATCCATGCTCCATGTCCATGCTCCAGTTTGGGCAATTTGGGTGGACGAACTCTTGCTCTTGCTCTTGCGCCTTAATGGCGTGGAATGGAATGAATTTCAGATTCAATTTCATGGGCAGAGTTTTCAATTCCCAAACAGTGGGACTCGTGGAGGCCCATACTTAGCCCGGGGCGGGTTGGGGTGAGCATAGCTACCATCTGCCTCGAAATCGCACGATGCTGCTGACCATTTGCAAGTTCATAATCTGGCGCCGCTTTGGCACAACTACCCGTACGCCCTCTCGCTTCGCGTCGTGGCCAATGAAAAGCGGGCGGGGAGTATTTTTTCTCCCCTTCGATCAAATATGTTGCCGAAAGCAACACCATTCTATCCCATTTGTAGTTGTTTCCCTCTCCCCCTGTCTTTCTTAAGATATCCTACTCGATTCGAACTGCCCCAGCATAAGTTGGATAGTTTGATTCTATCTCGCGAAACCACAATTAGCAACTAAATGGTGTTATTATAATTATCATCGCCGATTTCTGTGCCATTAATATTTGTAGTTTGCCCATTCGCCTAATTTCCCGCCTCGAGCAGCAAATCTATCTTCCTTCCACACGTTCTTCCTTTACACGCCCAAGTGATGAGAGGAAAGAAAAAAAAAATCATCTCCATAGACTTTTCATTTCCAAGCTTGCCAAACATCGGCGATCCGTTCTCCCGGTTTCTCGCGTCCGAAAGTGTTGCCAAAGACATCACACTTCGCCGCGACGGAGGCTGGAGCACGGGGCAGAGGCGTGCAGCACTGGCGCCACAGAGGGAGGTGACTATTAGAGCCGCACGAATCCATTGACCTCCGCCACGGCGGGGTTGGTTCGTTGAACCGTTCGGGCCACATCTCGCCAGATCTCGTCGGCGAAGTTGTCTGCGCAGAACTGCGCTCGACTTGCGGGGAAGATCGTGCACGGATTGATCCGACACCGGACGCCAGCTTAGAACTGGGTTGGCAGAGATGGCGGCATGTTTAAATTAATTACCGGTCGGTGTAGCGCCCACACGACGAGGCCAGTGGAATCATAGCCTAGCGCTCACTACGAGGGCTAATTATTGTTTCCTTTTCCTGCAGTCGTATTCCTTAAGCTAGTGTCCTGAAGGCGCCACCCAAACAATACAACCCATACCCACCCGTTGGTACAGCACAAAGTACAAGTTCTGGCAGGTTTTAAAATGGCAATGAACTTATGGTTTAACACAGATTTGCCGGCCTTTTCGAGCGAATCGTGCATTACGGGCGGTTAAATTAGTTTTCCCTTTTGTTCCCGGGAGAATGATTGTGCGTAATTTTCTACATATCGTACGCTGAGATTTCCACGAAAAGAGCAATTAAAACATATTTCCTACTTCCGTTCCTTGCCAACATATGAAACGCAGCACCATTGCTATCGGCGATACTCATAGTCAAGACGATTGCGACGAGGGCGCAATGAAGCTGAGCCGATTCTTATCTGCCAATAGTAATTAATTGTGTGCGCCTAGGTGTTATTGCTACACCCAAAGTTTCGCGATCGCTCAGATCGATAGCGCAGTCTGCTTCTGTTCCCTTTAGCACCCGAAAATGGCAAAACAATGGAACACGACCAGCGAGTTCTAGAAAACACAAAGACACAACACTTTTCCGCCGCATTCGGGATTGGGAGTTTCCCCCTTCGAGTGGCGTGTAAAATTGTCCTTCCTCCAAAATATCGCCAATTCATCCGGATTCGTTCAAAGGCAATTTTATTTTTTTGCGGCGGCCGCAAACCGTGCCCCGTGGTAATTACACACATTTGCAACTAAAAACCAATTAGTGGGAAATGTTGGGGGCCCCCGGTATTTTGTGGGCCGTGGGGTTTGAGAAATGATTGCGTATGTTTTCCCCACCCACTGGAGAATGGCAATTTGCAAGAGCGGTTGTTTGCTTTTTTTTTATTTAAATCTTCTGGCATTTTGCTTTTTTTTTCTTCTTACTACAGGAAATATGTTTGCGCTGTGAAGGGTTGTATCATTGCAGAATGATCCACGATCTGGGCATTAATCAATTAAGTATTTTCCCCTCCATTGTCAGCACTACGATGGGCGCGTCTGTAGGAACGCGTTTTCTCCGCAGCTTCAATTGTTCCAGGAATGCTCCAGGAGAACGAGTAGTTTCCTTCTCTCCTTCTTCTTTTGTGTGGTAGTGCGGCCATCTTCTCTTCGCGATGGCAGCGATTCTGCCTCAAGCAACTGTCCAGGGCAAGCAAATTCCTTCCGCTGCTGCTGTTTTCTTTCACCATTTCTAATTGCTTCACTTTGCGCGGTCGGTGAGTGCCGGGGTGAAGCGAAGAGCGAGAGACGGAATCGAATGGTTTTGCCGACTGCCGGGCAAATGGTTCTGTTTTTTTTTTTTTTTCGTTTCTATTTCGCGTTATGTGTTGAGCGGGTTACAAAATTTTCATTTCCTGCCGCTTGTAGGGCGCGCGGAGGAAGGCGAATGAAAGGGCGCATAGCACGGGAGGACATAGCAATACCACCGGAGGACTGCGAAGGGCCTTCTGCACAAAGACTTGGCGTCCGAGGCCTCTGGTCCGGGGCCGCTGCCAAGTCACGATCTTTAATGGTATGCCAGCGTTACGCTGGTGGCGATCCCGGTCCCGGTCCCGGGAACACGATCCCGTTGGCGTCGATTATTGCTCGAAATCTCTCCACGCGTCTAATTTCTTCCGATGGTCAAATGTGATTTCGCCCACGCTCTAGTGTCTGCCCATCGGACGGTGAAGCGACTGAGTGTGTCCTTGTGCACTGGGGTCGTGCAACCGGCCATGACCGCGGAACGTTGCACTGCCCTATTACAATTCCATCAGCTTTATTGCATGTGCTGATGCGTTCGATACTATCATCCGCACTGTAGCGACGAAAGCAGGCTCCCGGGTGTGTCATCCAAGTCCAATCGTCGCCCGCCGGCCGTCCTTCGCTCATCGAACGCATCTGCATTCCGAGCATAATCCTGGCAACCGTAGCGAAGGGCAACGGGGTAGACGACATCGATACGGCCATCATCCGTACTCTAAGCTGGCCGCTTTGTTCCCGGCGATGCTCCGTCAATTTTCCGTCCCAGAGAACAAACAACCAGACGCAGTGCAACACCGAATACTGGTACATTCCCACTAAAACCCACCGGGAGCCATCGCCATTCGCGTTCCTTTCTGTTGCGCGCGGGAAAATTTGTTGCCAGAAGATGATTGAGACAATATCACAGCGCTATATTTGGCGCGTCGCATCCTCCCTGCCCGTCAACTGTTGTTTGACCCGAAACCCATCGCCGCCGGGGGGGTCAATGTTGCCGTTATTTCCCACGGTTCAAGTGCTCCCGGGTGTTGGTTTCTTTTTTCTTGTAAGCAACTGCTAAAGCTCGGTTATGGCATGATGGAGTACTTTCGTAACGGGGATTTTTCGGTGCTGCCGCTGCTTGTTGATGTTGTTGTTGGCCCACGCAAACAGCAAACAGACTGTTGTGAACGTTATAGAAAGACATTTTCAAACCGGCAGCTATAGCAATCTAATTAGTGGTTGTGAGTGGCATGACGGACAGAAATGCAATCGAAGTTATGATTGGAGATGTTTTATTTCGGGTTTCTCTTTTTTTCTGTGTCGAAACAATTTCCGAAATTGCCAATGTTTTTTTTTTCGGACAGTACCGTGCCACCGAAACGTGGCAGATTCTTTTTCTTTTTTTCTTTTTGTTGCCTCAAGGCGCATTTTAGCGTAAGCATGAGAAAACAATCGTTAATTGAAATATGTTGCCCTTTAATTGGCACATCCAGCGCAAATGAGCGGTTAAGCGTTGTAAGACTTCAGGCGAAATATCAATAATAATAATATCAACGAAACGTGTGCATTAGTTTGTGTGGTAAAATTTTTGCTATTGGAAAACGTTAAAAGTAACCCCCAAACCTGTCCTTTCATGATCATACCGGAAAAATATGCAGAGTACACAACGAGAACTGTCCTTCACTTGGTTTCCATTCACCGTCTACTCCATACTCTTTTTTTGTCACGGGATTAAAGTTGAATTTCCTTGTCTGACTGCTAACTTTAATGGTTGGAAGGGCCCGAGAAAAAAAAGGGTCCTGCTTCAAACCGTTCTCAATCACCTTCCGGGAACAAAAGGCCACACGTAGCCGTGGCGAGTTATTTAATCAAATTTCTATATTACTACGTCCATCCGTCAAATGCTTCCGCCCGTCGAAGGACAGGAGAACTAGAGAGAGAGACAGGGAGACAGAGAGAGAGAGAGAGAGAAAGAAAGAGAGAGAGAGAGGAAAGGCGCCAGCATATATTGTAGAACTGCTTTAGCTTGGCGACGCGCCGAGAACGATTCTCCGAAGCCTACGTTCCGTTTCCCAGGAGATCCCAAACAGTTTTCCACGTAGTGAAATGTGTTACATTGTTTGCCGTCGGGTTTGTTTTAGAAGTATTAGTAAACCTCTTCTTTTTTTTTTTTGGTGCGGTTCGAAATAAATGATCGATGAATCGTTTCGAGATCGATTTTTCAATTCCGAGGCGGGTTAGAAGGGACCTTAGCCGATCTACCACTCGGTTCAAGTTTTTCTCGTGCCGGTGGAAGTTTTTCCTCACCGGTAAATCAACCACCTCCCATCGTCGCTCCATTTTTCCAATGTTTTGGGGGATGTTTGTGCGGATTGCTGACGTTTTTACAAACAAAAAGTCTCGTTTTTAAACGGAAGCTGCTTCCCCCATGCCGCCATGCACCACCCTGCGTTGCTGCGGAAATTTCGTACAATTTTTCATCGAACGGTCGAACGCACGCCGGGGTGGTTTGTCGCGCGGGCGACATTAAGGATGGGATCGAGAACGCCGCCCTTTCCACCGCTCGGCCACCGAAACCCTCATGTTCTTTGTTTCACACTTCCTTCGGCGGAAATTTGCTTTAGTCCAATGGTGTCTCGCGTTTCCGGGCCACAAAGCCCGTCACAAATGCGTAAGCGGTTCGCCGAACGGTGGGGCATTTTTCTCGCCTTTTTCCCTCACCCACTCCAATAACGCAGTGGTGGATGGCACAAAAAGTCGTACACAACTTTTACGACACCCTACCGCCAGCCAGCCTAACGAAACTAACCAGCCTCCATCATCCCCGCGGCGCACTTGTGTAGTTGTTGTAGGAATTTATGAAAAATTCTTTCCAACTCCCGTGCGGGGACCGAGGGCGTGCCGGGTAATGAAAATTGATAACAATCACGTTCGGTGTTGTAGGCATTTTATTTATTCATTTTTTTTTTCGCCACCACCAGCACGCAGCCAACATAATCGGAAACGATTTGCTGCCGCTAATCTGAAACGATCCACTTGGGAAATGCTGCGCCACTGTGCCTCTGTTTGGGGCGGGGAAAGAAAAAATGCCAACAAAACCCCCCCGGGGTCGTGACCTGAAAGCCACTTTAACACCTTACAAGTGTTTTCCCCGAAGAGAAGCGTGTACGCACGAACTGCTGGGAAATGAGAGCATTCCCATTCCATTGCTCAATCGCGCAATGAAAACTGTACTTCCAGTCCTCCGGGAGGCTGCTGGAACTGTTACAATGTCCGTCATTTCCGTGCGCCGACTTTTACAGAGCAAAGCAACGGTCGACGAGGGGTCTGAAATTGTTTAAATAACATCTCGCGTGGAGCACTTCAAGTGATTCCGTTAGAGATTGCAAATTTTTCGTGGAATCCCTGCGACATTTCCGAGAGGAAAATGGCAAATTACAATTGCCTAGATGGCATGCTATTGTGCTTCGTGCTGCAGTAGGGATGGAATTGCTTGTGTTTTATAAAACGTTTAACTATCTAAAAGTACCGATAAATTACAAATCACTTCGATACAATCACTATCATTCCTGTGATGCAATTCGTTCAATCAAATGTGTTCTGCCAAGATTGCGATACGTGTTGTGTGAATTCATATACTTTGGTTGCCGAGATTTCATCCATCAAATGTCGCAAAAGGCGGTGGCAGAAAGTAAACTACTGAACTTGTTCTGTGGATAGGGAGTGATGCACTATTCAGCCTTGTCATCAGGCACGAAGAGTCACAACGAAGTGGATAAAATTATTTAAAATAGTTTCGTGCAATGACATGCAAGTATTAACAACTATGCAAAGCATTGCGGAGGTTAAATATCCTCTTACATATCCTAGAATTTAATTTGAGACCAACTACGCCTTTTATGAAACTAAAGCTGCACTAACAAGTTCACTCACTTGGGAATGTTTTGGCAAACGTTGACCAGACTTTATTCTCAGAAAAATACCTTCTCGCATATCGATGGAGTTACGTTACCATGAGAGGAATGGACCAACCAATCAGTGCGATTTAAACCCTTGTCCCTCATTTCTAGAGCCGAACGAATGCTGTCCACTTTACTACGAACCCCAATAGATGACCACATTTATTGCTGGTCTCTACTCGCTGGAATGACTGCAATCAAAGTAGCTGAGACAAGGCGTGCGGAATCATCTGAGCAAATTCTGCAATGTAATCGATAAATAATTGGACGGGTACAGCAAAATATCTCAAACTCAAACAGCTTGGGCAAAGAATGAAAAAAAAAACAGATATGTTTTCTCGGAATACAGTGACAATAGGGCAGACAAGAAAACACACCGGACTGACATACCCACACTTAGGGTAATATAAGGTTAAACATTGGCTTCGCAAATCAGCCTGCCTGTCAAGTGGGTGGAAGAAGAAAGCCAAACAAAATGGAAACAACATCGTGTTGCCCCTGAAAAGCTGCCGCGTTCGCACAATCTTTACATTTAGTATCAGAAAAATCAACAACCAGTCCAGCCCGGACACACGACGCCGGCATGCCGGACCAACATCCGCTGCCGTTTAGGGTCGAACATGTGCATGTGGCCGGTTAACGCGCGCGTTGATTGATTTGTCGCCCACATTAGCACCCGATGTGACAGTTGAAACGACAGGGTGTTTGCTTCCCGTCTCGTTCGAACCGCTGCGTTTGAGTGGATTAAAAAGAAGGGCAGGTTGAGCTGTCTCGACGCTCGGTGGAGTGAATCAGGTGGGTTATTATTGAGCGTGAAGCACAAATCAATGGTCACGCGCCGAACGGATTAGTTTGATCGAGCGGCGTAATATTCAAGTGGTCGGATCCTCTCCGTCGTCCGCGTTCAATAAACGTGTTACAGAGCGGCACGCAACACGACATTTTGTCTGTTTTTGTTTTCTGAATTGGAATCCTGAATCCTTAAGCTTGTTAGATATTGTTCTGAAATAACTAAAAGAAATCGCAGTACATCTGACTTTAACAATTAACTCTGTTTGAATATTCAATTTCAAAAGCATGCACTTTGAGCAACTCGTGAATATATTACAATGTAATGCCGCTTGAGACTCGATTTTCTTCACGACAAGTATGATAAAATTATTTGAAAGTTTACCCTAGAACCCGACAAACCCTGTAACCGGTGTTCTACTGTCACGCAACATCTACTCCCAGCCCGCGCGGTTGCCGCTGCACGAAAGAGAATGTTGTACGACTAAGCGCTCGCTGCCTGCTGGGCATCGCTGGCGTGCTATATTGCAGCCGTAACTGCCAGTTTCGAAACGACCGCCATCGCGAGCGGTCGCAGTTGCTGAGCGCCAGTCGGCTACCCGTGGATACCGAACACCGCAAAAGAAACCGTTTGCATCCGTGAAGCGAGTGACACTGCTTCGGTCCAACATTCCCAGGCCCAGTAATTTGTTCTATCGCTACATTCCGTGCGGTTTTGTCACAGTGTGATTTATTCGAAACAGTTTGTCCGAACCCGGTGTTTGGTTTGAAGAAAAAATAAAACACCAACCATCCTCCGGCCAGACCGGTTGGAAACGGTTTGAGAGTGTGGTGGATTGATTTACTTAGCCCGTCCAAAGTGGAGCCGCCTGGTGCCGCGTAGGCTATTACTAATGGAGTCCGCTTTTTGCCACAAATTTTCCACCATTCGGCTGTGTGATTCGTTCCATTAAAATGTTGCAAATGGTCCCGTATTCGTCTCGCATTTGCCCTGCCCCGGCACTGATCGACTGAACGGAACGGAAGTGCAAAATTTATCACTGACTCCCTCCCCGGGAGGGCCCATCCGGTGATCCTGTGGTGATAGTTGTGTAGTAGTGTGCAGAGACAACCCGCTGCAATCGATTCGTCAGCACAGGTTGGCAAAGAAAAAAACAACGGGGGGAGGTCCTCGATCCGTGTTGCTGGCAGCTTCGTTTAGTGATTGAGTGAAGTCCTTGTCGCAACGTTCGGAAGTTCCGGAAGAAAAAGGTGTCGCGTAAGATTCGGTCCGAATGTTCGAGTGGCCCACGCGGGAGGATGTTCTCCGTCCGGCTGACCATTAATTACACTATCCTTGGAGACACCGGGCGTCTTGACAGTGCCGTTTTTGGGTGGTTGAAATTCGGCAGCTAAACGCAGACACCCTAATGGAATATGAATAGTTTTGTGCAGGCAGTTTTTCTCACCGTATGATAAATCGTCGTCGGGGCATGACCACAGTAGAATATTCAAAGGAGTAGTGAGTGCGTTGGAGCAAAAGAATGACAAAATTTGTGACAAAAATGTAAAGAAAAATACCAGTATCCCTTCCATCCAGAGTGCATCGTTAAATGCACAAAATCAACTGTGAAAATTCAAAACTTATCAAGTTCCTTAAAGTGAATGGCAGCACAGGGTTGTGAATAGAATTATTCAAGTGATCATATCGTGCCCGTTCTGCGATTGCTTACAAAACATAATCATACCGCATGGTGAATTAATTCTTGGAACGATTTTCATATTTTATTGCGCCCACTAACGGTGGGACGTGCAGACGAAGGATTCGAATCTATTTTGGGAGCCTTCCGCGCTGTGAGTGAAGTTGCGGTAAGTACTGCCGAATATTTTACCGACGTTCAGTATGCATTCCCGACCTAATCGCAACCGGCCGCAGGTGGGGTTTGCAGGCGTTCACTTGTTTAAAGCCATTAGACGGGGAAATAAACCTCTTGCAAGTAGCATGTAGCTGGCCGGATTAACCGAACCGTTCATTAGAGTTTCACCCTCATCCATTATCTGTCAGCCGAAAGCAGCATACTTAGTGTGTGGCAGCATAATGTGGCAGATAATCGCTTCCATAACGTGAGCCGGGTTCGTGGTGGGTGGCTGGATAAAACCAGAAAACCGGCCTCCGATCCTGGTTTCGTTACCCTTTTTCGCGAGTTATTAACCGGTCGGCCGGGCGGATTTGCCGACTGTTTCGGGGAAGAAAATCGCATGGCTGCTTGGATATGTACGGAGATGTCTTCGCGTGCCGAAACGCGCCGAAGTCGCGTGGTTTTGTCGATGGGATAAAGAAAGCAGCGTAATGAAATTGCTACTCCGACCGAATGTCTTGTTGACATTTATTATCCTGTAGGCTTCGAGGCTGTAGGTCGTGACCTTCTGGGAGGCATGGTGAAAGGATGTTTTTCTTTTCGGCCAAACCTTACATACATTATCGCTTTGGGAGCAATTCCTTTGTCCATTTGGAATATGCTGTTGTACTCCTCCGTCATTTGTTAGTTTTCTGAGTAGATGAAGGCTACTTGTAAGTGAGTACTAGTTGTAAGTAAGTACAACTACTTTAATCAATGAACAGAAAAACAAAGAAAGCAGTAAAGTGCAGCATGGAAAATTGTTTAACTAATTTCAAGGTTCACAAAACTCGCCTCTGCTTCAACACTATCAAACCCGCGTTCAACTCCCCGCACCAGTCACCTGAGGCAGCAGGGGGGAGGTTACCCCACCGCGTGACTAATTGAAGCCACCGGCGGAGGGTTCGATGCTGGGGCCATTTCTCATGCAGACATTATCTTAATTTATTCGGGTGAAAATTGCATCCTTCTTGCCGGACTGCTTAGCGAGGGATAAGTTCCAAGGCATCGTCTTACTCCATATATATATTCACGAAGCGGCTTCACCTTGAACGGCTATTTCTATCCTTTCCATTAAACTCGCTTGTCATCGCCAGCAGCAGCGTTTATTCGGTCCACATAAACTCCTGCCCCTAAGAGGGTCGAAATAAACCTTCGGCTCCAAAATAGAAAGACATTCGCTGTCTCCTAAGAAACGATGCATTTCTCCTTCGTTTTCGTCGTGCCCACGGTCGATGTTTTCGACACTGGCGCCGAATATAGAAGATTCCTCCGAAACCAGCGGGAGTGGGATGTTCCTGCGAACGAGTCCTGGCTATACTGGGGCTTCCAGCCAGTGTACCTTGTTTCAATTTAACGATCATCCCGGCACACTGTTATCGCCGTCGGTGCGATAGTAAAATGAACAAAAAAAAAAAGAAAGGCGAACCTGCTTGCGTGTCACCAGTTTTTGGCAGATAATTTTCACATCCACTGTGGAGTATGGGGCTGTATATTGCTAGCTTCATGTGGGTGAGCCATGAACCATCCGTCTGGATGAGAGGTGGAGGTTATTTTACTGCTCCGAACATCAAGTCGGTCATCCTGAAGCATATGGTCAGAAAGCAAGCATTATGTTTGATGACCCGTACGGTTAAATTCAACCAACTTGAGTCAAACACATATAAGGTTGTTGTTGGGTGATCAAC
>JAOEFI010013828.1:0-20846 GCA_034621735.1 Anopheles plumbeus | reverse complement strand
GGGGGGGGGGGGCACGGTCGCGCGTGTGTGTTTACGCTAAGGAAATGGTTGTTTAGATAACGGCGTGCCGCCGGAACGCGACCCTCGGCACAATCACTTTCTTTGAGAAAAGGGCTAGGCCCAGGGAAGGAGCCGGGCGAGGGTTTGGAGAGAACCGCAGAGGGGCATGCCATCACTGGAAAGCAGAGCGTGATGGAGGGAGAAAGAGAGGGAGAGGAAGAGAACTAAGTTTCTAAACTAGATTCAAATGTCACCACAGCCAAACAAACGCCTAACGGGTATTTAGTCCCCGTATTTAGGCCCTTTTTTCCATTTCTAATTTAATGCAACTTTTGTTTCGGTACTCCCGCGCACGCGAGCGCGTTCTGTGGGGTTCCTCCCGGTCGTCACGGATGAAGCAAAACGAGGGCACTGCGGCGCTGTTCTGGAACCGGCTCAGCATCAGGCGTTGTGTGATGTGGTGTGGTGTGTGCTACGTGCGTGCGTGCGTGCGTGCGTGCCTTTCTCGTGTCGATCATTGCCGCCACGGTTTGAGTCGGGTCGAGTGAAATCGGGCACGTACCACCACCACATCACATGCCGCGCACATGTGTGCATCGCGGGCATCAGCCGGCCGGGTGAGGGGTGGGGGGGGAGGGGGGGGGGGGGCTAGAATGTTGTGGAGCGCGGGGTGTTATCAACAACAACAACAACAACAACAACAACAACAACAAAATACATTAAATAGACGCGTTCCCGCGCGGTGGGCCGAGGCGAAGATTATTAGACTCGGAACGAGTCCGGGAACCCCTTTCTAGAAGGGGTCAAACAATTGGAGCAACAGTGTCGCTGATGCTGGTGACGCCGACCCTGGGGGCCCTGGTGTACCAACCACCACAGCATCTCCTGCACCTCACCCTCGCTTGATCCTGTTTTTGAAACAAATGATACCATTGTATGCTGACGAGCTGATCCGTCGTGTAGGGGTCGAACACCCCGCCCCGCGGCATTTATAATAATGCAGTGCGTTGTTGATTCGGTCCCTACCAAGGGGACGTCATCCTAACTGGACTGGCTGGATCGATGGAGTTCAGTGGAGGCCACTCTTAAATCTGGAAGCAATCTCTAAACTGTGCGCTTGACTGTTCACTTTTCCTGTCAGGCCTGTTTTCCCTAGTAGAACATTCTCGAGGGAGAAAGAAAACAAGCTAGCGGTTAGACCTAGTTCTTGTTTACTGGCCGGACTGCTACTCTGTAACAGCTACCGTCTGTTATATAGGCTTTGACAGACCTCTGGTTTATGGCCGGTTCTTCAAAGTACAGACCGCTACAGATTCGCTGAGTAAAACCAATCCAATTCTAACGCCACTGGCAGTACTCCCAGGACAGGACCTCTGACCCCTGGCTGGCTTTCTTATTCGTTCGTTTGTGTTTGCTTTCTCCTCCGGTGCGAATCGTACCCCATCTTGACACCCCATGTCTCGTACGCGCTGATCGTGTGGGGGGATGCCGTGTGCAAATCAGTGCATACATGCTCTGATACTGGTTTACGTATTTGCCTTATCAGTGCGAATTCGTGGGTTCACCCTTAGCGACACTTAGCGAACGGCGACTTGTCACAACGATCGGCCGGCCACTTGATGCACTTTGCAAACCGGGTAAACCGGCCTGGTCTGTCGCCACTGACTGTGGGGTAACGGGTCTGACCGCATTCGCTCCAATTAAGTCACCCTATCGGCTCTCGCCAACACGCTCGGGGACTATAAGTGTATTGAAAATAGGATAGGTTTGTCGTGAAGGCCTTCCCGGGCCAGGTCCAGATAGGTTTTAGAACACCCCCACGTCAACCCTCCATTACAAAACACTAACAGTTTTCTTATCTCCCTTCTTTTCTCTCTCTCTCTCTCTCTCTCTTTCTCTACCTCTTTCTCTTCCCTCCGTGAATCCATTCGCCGGCGTTTTCCAGAGAGGGCGGCTCGCCTAGGAAACACAGGAAACAGGTTGGCTACGACGACGGCAGCAGTGGACTCGCGCACTAGTGCCACTCATCCCGCGCAATCGGGCTATCCAGTGTCGACTAGACACACCAGCAGCTTGCAGCATCCAGGTTCTTGCTAACACGGCTAGTGGAGGTAAGTGTGCCGGGAGCGTGATTGTGGCAGACTGCAAACGCGACGGCCTACGCGCCTACGGCCCGGCGCTACGCAATAGTTGTTTATTTGTTGACGCCTTGCGCCGCGGTTCGCGCATCAGCAGGAAGAGAAGGGGGCCTTGTTTTGCAGCAGAAACTGCAACGGTGTGCGAGTGGTTCCAGTGGGACTGGTCGGAAGTTTTGGACCCCCTCTGGCCTTCCACTAAGTGGCGAGCAATTTCGCGACAGTTGGTAGTCGCAACAGCTGTGAGACTGTAAGACTGCCGCAAATTGGCTTACCATTGATGGTGCAGATTTGGGTAGGCCTTGGCGAAGCGTGCCCACTTGCTTTTAGCATAACGTGGATAGCTGAACTCCCGTGCACGTGGCAAGTAGTTACCTATTACGTACCCAGCCACGGGGAGCAATTTTCTTTGGACCCTATGCTCCGACCTGATCCGAGGCTACTAGGAACATTCCTCGGCCCCTCGGTCGGTTTACTCCTGTCCTTACATAATCCCACGAGGTGGTGACAGTTCCGGCGCTCCAAACCGCTAACTGCGATATATGGGGCGTACGTGCTGCGCTCCCCGTACGAGCATGGCCGGTGTGTGCCAATGTGTGCCGGCAGTGGTTTGCATGTACTCAACCAGGGTATCGCAAAATGGGCGACCAGTTTACCAGCTTAGGAGTAAGGCCGTTTAGCAAGAGGTGCGTGCAACCCTGGAGAGGAATTTTGAAGCAATGAAGACCTACTGGCCGACCAGTGGAGGACGCAGCATGGTGCCACCGGAACTCGGCACGCCCTGGACTGCCGATTATCAGGCGTCATTTCTGTACGGTAATCTAATTAGACTAACGATCGGATTCCGCTGTCGCAGGGTCGCACCGGAAACGGAGGGCCGGTAACGGTCGGTGGAGCAGCCGCGTTGGAGCAGATTGCTCGATTGCTAATCGATGGCACAGTAGGCCTCTAACCCTCCCGCTCGCCGGGACGATGTACCGGCCGCACCTTAAACCAACCGAAACGATACGCGAAAAGATGCGCCTGTTCGAGCAAGGTTAGCGCAGCGATGGGTGTCCCTCAAGTGACGTTCCTGTTGTTTGGGTTCGTCGTTTGGTACCGCTCGTTGATTCCCCCTCTATTTCCGATGGCCTAACCAGAGCGCACTTTTTGTCCCAACAAAATAAGTCAGAGATTGTCTTCATCGCTCCACAACTTCCTCTAGCACACGGTAACGGCTTGTGAAGTAGGCGTTGTTGTTGTTGGCTGGTGTTGATCTCTGATCGGCCCGTCCGATCCTGTACTGCTTGGTTCGAATCGACCCTTCTTTCAGTTCATTAAGACACAAGATAAGGTCAGCGGAAACTTTTCCCGCCGATATATTGACGGTTGTTTTTTACATTCTAGATGCTGCACGGCTAGACGAGAGCGGCGCGAACAATAGAAGTTTCGGCTACCCGGGCCAGCACCGAGAGGAACGTCGGCTTGCCACGCGCACGGAGGACGTAGTCAGCGTCCAGGACACGGTACCAGCAGCTGGCATGATGCCGCCGATCAACTCGAACCAGAGCGCCATGACAGACGCGCAGGGCTTGATACTACCAAAGAAGCTCGTCAATCCGGTGCTGGAGTCGATGGACCGCCAAAACCTGCACCGGGAGCTGATGTTCAACCAGAAGATGTGAGTGGTGGTGTCGGGGGGGCAGGAAGAAGCCCATCCGACATTCGACCGAAGGAAATTAATTTAACGGCTTTTTTCCCACCTATTTTAGTGGCAAGAGCGTGCTGAACCA
The DNA here is from genome assembly GCA_034621735.1 of Anopheles plumbeus. Taxonomy (NCBI): domain Eukaryota; kingdom Metazoa; phylum Arthropoda; class Insecta; order Diptera; family Culicidae; genus Anopheles; species Anopheles plumbeus. Next base: position 16,939 of record JAOEFI010013828.1, on the reverse strand, counting down.
GAAGTCGGAACTGCAGCGGGCACTGGAGAAGCAGAAGGAGCGCCAGGTGCTGACGGCCCAAAATCTGGCCAAACAGACGGAGCAAACTATCGCCAGCGAGCTCGGCCGGGTCATCATGCAGCGGGCCCAGCGGCTCGAGCAGCAGAAGGCGAGCGGCGGTGCGAACGGGACAGACGCCACGAGCGCCTCGATCAACCCGGAGTACTTGAACGCGCGCGCCAAACTGCGCGCCACCGTGGACACCAAGTGAGGGGGCAGACCCGCAACCGGGGCCACCGCCGACACCGCCGGCGCCCTCTACGCTCTCTACGTCCTTCTTGCGGTCGCTTCGCGCACCCGGGGCCCGCCAGCCTGCACCTCACCGTAGCCATCGCCAGCACATGCATTCCCGTTTTCTCTAACCCCCCACGGATGTCTGCCGGCAAGCAGGCCCCCGCGCGCCATACAGGAGCGGACCGAGCGTCGGGGTGTCGCGGTGTGGCCGACGGTGCCGCGACGTCGTTGTGAAAATGTAATTTTAATCCGTGTTTTAATGTGTGTGGTTCGACTGTAGGGGACCTACTTTACGTCGAGTGAGCGCAGGCTATTGTTTTATCCGAGATGAGAGAGGCGAACGATTGTCCTTCCCAATCTCCCATACGAGCAGCAGAAGGGGCAGGAGCGGCAGTAGCAGGAGCAGGAGCGACAGCAGCACCAGCAGCCGCGATGAGGAGAGTGCGTAGGGTGTAGATTGTGGATTATGTTTTTGCAGAGTTTTATTACGTCGGTGGCAACGGGGCGGCCGTACGCAGGGTAGGCAGTGGTCGGTGCGAGCCCCCACCCGTTTCGGCAGCCGCCCATTGCGAAGAGAGGGGGCAGGTTTTGAGTCGATAGTTTTAAAGTATCTGCGCCAGTGATATGGGCGAAGAATGTATGCGTAGCTGTATGTTTTCCGTGCGAGAAGTGTATGTGCGTTTTACTAGGGGCGAGGCTGCGAGCAAGCACCTTATAGGCTTTAAATAGGTTTAGTGAATCGCACTCCCGCGCTAGCTGGATGGCTGACTGGCTGCCGGGCTGCCTGCCTGCCCGCCCGTCTGCATGCTGCATATGGATTTCCGTTCCCTGTCGAATGTTTACCTACAATATAAGAATGCTCAATAATGCACGTCGTTCCGATTCTCTGTTGCAAGTACTATGTTTTCTCCCTACCTGTCACTGTGTTAGATAAACTAGGCTAGCTTTCGCGAGTCAACCTTCTGTGGCTACTTTATCCACGCTCTATGCATCCCTTTGACCCCTCGACGAGTCGGGGCAGGTTTCCTTTGTCTTATGTTTGGAAGCAACTTAGTCGCCATGCGCTTCGAGCTCGGTTGGTCTTTGCCATATAACGCATTACCGTTGCTTTTTATCGCCCACAAATCGGACTCTCGGGGGTGGTGGTGCAGTTGGGCCACGAGCCTTTTAAAACAAATGAAGACCACCGTAACGTGCAGCACTCGTGAGGCTTTAAATTAGAAAAAAGTGGGGAAAAGAAAAATCAAACAATCGAAACAAAGTAATACAAAAACAAAAACGAAACAACCAGCAACCAAGAATGTTAATACGTCGACGCAACTAGTAGCAACTGATAGTTCTTCCAAAATGTACGGTATTTCTACCCTTGTAATCGATAGAGACTGTATGTGTGTTTTGTGTGCGTACTGCAACTAATGATAATTGGATGAAATTTACTTATATACATTGGCTATTGGTCCGCCTCGGCTGGCGACACGGAATTTAACGGATCAAATAACTATGCCGTCGCCATTTGCGGCCGACCCAGTCGAGAAAGGGACGAACAAATACAACCTGGCTCAACGGAGTGGCTCCGCTCTGCTCACATATAGATTAGCGTACAAAAGTGGAACAAATAAGCTACAAAAACTAAAAAGGGGAAAAGTGTGTGTGGGTGTGTGGAACAGAAACAAATGAAACAAAATACAAAGATGGCAATCGGTGGTGAGTCGAAGCGACTAATCAAGCATAGAACGCAACACAGGTAAACAGAACATAGCAGGCCTTGAAGTATTAGTCGTTAGGTAAGATCGGTGACCGCGTCGTGGAGCAGCGAGTGGTAGTAGCAGAATGCCGACCGGAGGCACACACTTCCTACTCCTCACACGTTTGGTGTTGTTTTTTTCTTCTCTCGGGCAAAGGAAGCTTCTAGCTCTCCTGTAGCCAAACACCGGTTCTGGCACCTAGGCCTAACCGGGCTTTTCATTTCAATCCGTGGTTCAAACTCGTTTCAAATACGTGCGAACAGTTGACAGTAGGTTTCCTTGCAAGTGCATCTTACAAGAAGAACTCTGCAGCCAAAGCAAATCCACAACCCGGGTTAAGGAAGAGAACTCCATGCGAAAGCATTTTCATTTCCCCTTTTATACATACAAAGAAGAAAGGATAAGCATAAGCGTACGTGAAGGGGAAAGCTCATCGAGTGGTGTCACAAAACCGATTCATAGACTGTTGAACCTTTTCGATACATCTACATTATATAGATCCTAGAGCAGAGGCGCGTGTGTGTGTGTGTAGGTCGAACGTAACGCAACGCATAACGGAGGGAATCGCCCACCATTCACGATTTGCTGGAAAGGTGTGCCCGGGCGGATTCTCTCCGAGTGTGTGGATCCTTGCGGTTTTCCCCTTCCTCCCTCCCTCCCCACCCTTCCATCCATCCCCTTCTGCGATGCTTATGGAATGCTCACCGCCACAAACGTCCCGTCACGTATGTACGCGCTGTTGTGTTGAACCAAAAATCCGAGCTCTACAAGATACACGCGCCGCGGACGGCAGCATTGGTGAACCCTTTTTCCGGCCAACTCTGAGCTCGATCGGTGGTTTCCGTTTTCTCCCCTTTAAACCTACAACAACTCAATCAACCGAATGCTCAATTTATTGTTAAAGAAAACGTAGCGCTACGAACCGCATCGAAGGGTCGGAACATCTTCCGTGGGTTGGCGAAACAATGTTTTTCAGCAGTTACAAAAGAAAACAGATCTTTAACACTCAAAGTAACAAGCACGAGATAAATCGAATGTAAACAAACGAAAAGATCGACTACATCCATTTTCTTCTGTAAGCATTGCGGGAGTTGCCTTTTCGTGGCGTGAATGGTGGTAATTATGTTCAGGGAAAAGGGACGATGGAAGAAAAAAAAAACCCCCCGGCAGAGAAGTAGAAGACGGATAGAACGCACGGGAATTCCCGCCGCACACCTCCTCTACCTTTGCGAAACATTGAGCCTTTTAGAAAAGGCTTTAAGAGCCTTAAAGAAAAAACTAACAAAACCATGAAAAGACTTTTCCTAAATGACGGGGATGCACACAGGGGGCACAGGGAAGGGGCGAAGGGGAGGGGGGGGGGGGGAGGGAGAACAAAAGTAACACGCGTACCATACCAAACAATCAACAAACAAACATCCTACCACCGTAGCGACAAGTAAGTGAGAACTGATAGTTAACCTCAGCGATTTTAGGAGCAAGAAGCATGTAGGGAGAGAGAAGGCCGGCGTGGGCGGGCGAACGATAGAGGCACAAGATAGGGGGCCGGATGGCCGATTCTTCCGAGACGAGGAGCCGGATGTTGGATGACAGGCAGGCCGGAAGTGAAGCTACAGGGCAAATGATATTATTTCGACACTCAACATGACACCACCCCTCCCAATATCACACTGCTGGGGAGGTGGTGGTGAAGCGGGGAAGGTTCGTCGGAAAGGACGAGAAGCAACCAACCAAATAGAAAAGAAGACAAAACCAACCAGAAGAATGCTGTAGAATCGCGACTGTGTGCGCGGGTGACTGTAGACGATCGTTTTCCCCACAAGAGGCTCGCGCAGGTGTGCACTCTTTTAATAATCTCTTTTCAATTCGTTCCTTCGTTTTCAAGGTTAGATAGCATGTAGTTTGTCAAAGTAAAACAAAAATTAATACACAACAGAATGAAAGAAACGTTGCAGCGAGCAGCGGGCAAGTAGTGCAGAGAAATATCGGTATAATGCATGCGTGTTGTTGTTGATGTGGCAGATTAGATAAACCCGAAACGGATTGGCACAAAGCAGAGAGGCGAACGAATTGGAATACGAATTTGAGGACGGGATCAATGGGAGGAGAACAAGGGCCGAAGGAAACAATAATTTGAACGATGAACGATGAGACAAACAGTAACAAAAAAGAATGAAACCGTGATTAGACTCGACCGAAAAGTGCAGAAGGGGGAACAGGAAAGGAACAGTAAAATTATAATGTTATTATGATATTTCATTAAGTGTAAACAAAATCATTAATTGAGATAGTAAAAAATATAGTGAATATTTTAACTGAAACATTTGTATTTTTGTGTATTTTGTAGAGAAAATCGATGTAGGCTTCATTTCAACGATCTCATAGGTGTATGTGGCTGAGCTATATGCGATAGAATACGCTATAAAGAACAACTAGCGCCCTCTAGGGAAAGGATTCAGAACTCGCTGGCGGTCAGCGACTAGCAGCGCCATCTATGAATCGGGGGTGGAGCCCGACATGGTTTTCCTGCTTGCGATGTGGCGTGCAATGGAAAATGTCCTTGCGCTGGATTGAAGGTGGGAAAATGGGCTAAAAATCCAACAATCACAGGGTTTACAACAAAGGTTAAAGGTAAAGAAAAACCAGAAAAATAAAATAACTTATAAACTAAATCCCGATAATATGCAAAGCTCCTCGTTATCTGCTATTTGCCGGTGCAATTTGTCAAACGCAGAAGCGACGTCAGAAAGCTATCCATCACGGAAGGAGCAAAGAAAAAAAAGCGCAAACGGCTAATGGCGTGTTTTGAATGCTCGGTTTCTTTTCCTCCAAGTTTAAATCACCATAATTTTGCTGCTCATTTTATTCCTTCGCCGCTCTTCCACAGCGTTCCTGTGTCTCTTCCTGTGTTCGTCGGTGGAACGGTGCTTTGAAAAATGTCCTTCGAAAGGCAACACCCTCTCCTTTACCGTTTGATTGATGACAAAAAGCACGCACTTTTTCCCGTTTCGCTTTCGCCACCCGCAACCCGACCGTCCGTCGGCAGCGCGCTTGTGTGTTGATAACTGCTTTGAAGCCAAAAGAAAAAGAAACAGAAAGAAAAAAAGCAACTGATTGCACAAGGATTATGTAAAGGATTTTTTCGGCAGATTTCCACTCGCAGAACATTGTAGCATGGTTTGCGTGCTCGAAGCGCGTCGATTACAGAAGTACCACGAAGGTATTTTTTCTTCCCCTGTTAGCATACGGAAAGGCCACGAAAGGACCTTCCGATCCGATCGATTAACTCCATTATCCAGGGTTTGTTTGCGATAATGTTTAGTCAATTTTTTTTCCGCAACCCAGAACCGTTCGTCCATATTGCTTTACATAAGTTTACCAGTGCTCTGTCCTTCTCTACCTCACTCATTCTCTCTCCCCGTCATTCGTGAGGGCAAGAAGACAGGACCAAGCGGAGCCGTACGGCAGGACTGCCCAGGGATTACCATCCCGTCCCCGTCAAGAAGAAAACAAAAACAAAAGGAAAGAAGGATGCCGAAGCCGACAGGCGAAAATTGGATTACCATCCCATTTGTGACTTCTGGCCCATTGTTGTGCCGCGCAATCTCCCCGGCCCGCCGCTCGGGAGTTTCCCTCTTGCCAATCGAGAAACCCATCGAGAAACCCATCGACACCGAGGTAAAGCTCGTAATTTACAACGGTTTAAGCCGGATTGTTGGCCGGCTTATCCCGGCTGGCTGAGTCGTCGGAAAGCGGGCCAGCGAGGAATGTGGGGGTGGTGGGAGGGGTGGTAGTCACCTTCTGCCCGGCGATCAATTATTCATAAAGTTCCGAACGGTGAATTCCAAATGGAAATATACAAGCTACGGTGTGTTGCACCATCTTCTCAAGAGCGATATATAGCTCCTTATCTCAACATCCTCTTTGCAACAGCAAGAAGGAGTTGCGAAGCAATAGATAAAACTCCAACAGGAACTATAGGAGCGGTTGTAAGAGAACAGAAAGGACGAAAGAAAGATAGAACTAAACAAGCGGAAGAAAGGTTACTGGAAATTCAGAGAAAGATAAAGAGGTGAGGAGGGAGAGAGAGAGAAAGAGAGCGAGATAGAGAGAGATAGAGCGAGAGAGTGAGAGAGATCGTGACAAATAAAGTGAGAAACCGAGAAGGAGTAGGAACGAACGAAGGAGTTCATAGTTTTGTATTGATCAACAACGGAGCGAGAAAGGGTCGACGCTGTGGCGGGTCTCGGAGGGTTGACGGAAAGGGGTCTCGTGGATTAGGCGCACCAGGATTAACCCCCCGCCGGGCCAGCCCTGGCCGTTCCCGGACACTTTCGCTCCGGGCCGCCGGTTGTTGGGGTCACGGGAAGCTAATTGGATTAGCAGCTTTACGGCGTGGCTTAAAGGCAACTCCTTTTTCGGTCACTGCCGACCTCCTTTGCAATGACCCCTCCCCGAGACGTGTTGTGTGCGCATCCTTGAAGCTCCGCGCCGGTAAAGTGATTATTAGTCCTACTGTGGGTGCTTTTATTGCCGCCCTCGCCCGGTGTCCCTTTTCTTTTGCCGCGAATCGCACGGTGGTCAACCATGGTCACGGGGTCAACTGCGGATCGAAGTACGGATCCGGTTCGTTCTGGTGTGGGACTACGAAGGTAGATCCGTGTTCCAGTGGTAAATGTTGGCCACCGTTTCCGCTGCTTTTTTTTTACATCTTCTGCAATATCACAATAAAAGGAGCAAAAATAACAGCAGAAAACCCGTGCAAAACAAAACTACACACCGCCTGTCCTTGTGGATAGATGCTTGTGTTGTGAACTGCGCGCAGTTTAGTGGAAGGCCTGGCCGGTAGGGAGAGGTCACTGGTGGCAAGGATGCTGCTACTGCGCACACAAATGTCGTCACCAAATTAAACCGAACAATTGAGGTTCAATTTTACGTGATGAAAACAGAACAGAATGATCTGAACCCCACGCGTCGAAAACGATAACGTTATCTGTCAAACTGCTATCAGCTATCGAAAACAAAGCTCTGCCTGTTTGGTCTTTGTTTTGAAGCTGGTTAGAAGGAGTCCGCGCTGGCCAGAATGAGATGAACGGTACAACGTAACTGTCCTACTCGAATGATCAAACTCAAATCGTTGCTTATCGCCTCAGTTTTCTTCTGACAATTGGCTGGGATGGGTTGAAAACCGATCGATTTTCAGTGGCGATCGGATTTGCGATTGTAAATAGAGTTTCACGGGCGACGATAAAGTCACTCACACCGATAACTACCATAGTGTTGTTTTTGTTACCGATCGATGATGGCCGCCCCAAAGAAATAGTACGCATATACTGCATCGGGTTGGCTACTTCCAGGGGTGATCGAATCGAACGTGCGTTTGACTACTCGCGAGAGGCTGAAGGTGCCTGTGTGAACGTATGTTTTCTTGCTCGTGCTCTTGTTGTTTTTCAAAGGCTTCCAAACAAAACAGGCTTCCATTAAACGAAGGCTTTTATTAGATAGTGCGGTCGTTTTCTCTTCATCCTTTAGCTCATTAAACTGTCAATTTCCCGTTGTTAATAGGCTTCGCATACAAGAAACGACTGTGGCTACGGAAGCAAGTGGCTGCCAGAACACTGGTTCGCTTTTCTCCCACGCGCCGTTCTGTCAGAAGGCAGAAGATAAAGCCTTGTTCCAGAGGTGAATGTTTTTATGATATTTTTACATTTTCTGCGAAAGAACAGTAAAAGGCGCAAAAGAAAAACAACAGAAAATCCGACCGAAAAGGAAAAGCACACCGACTGTCCTTGTGGACCAAGAACACCAAGGATTCGCGTTGTGTGTGTGCGCGAAAAAATCCGGCAATCCGAAACAAGTGCGACATTCGGCCCCCGTTTTCGCTATCGGCATGGGAAAAGTGTAGGAACCTGAGGAGGAGGAAAATTAGCCGTAATACGATACGGCTTCGAAGGATCCGACGCCCGACGTGTCCTGCCGAAGGGTGTGCCGAAGCCATTGTGCGCATCGCGATACGCGGAACCCTGAGAGTTGCCGCAGGTTCCCACAGCCGTCGCAGCCGGGTGGTGGTGGCGATGGTGGAAGACGATCGCACGAGGTGTCAGAGAGAGGGGGCGATATCCGGGTGCTCACCGTTTTTGCGCCCGAGTTTCCGATTTCGTGCACCAGATACGACCTGGTAAGTACTAGGTGCGCCCCTCTGGCTCCCGCTCCGGTCCCGTCCCGTGGCCCACGGAATGGAAACCCGATAGCGGATTCGTCCTGGCCGCGCCGCCACGCATTGTGTTATTATTTTATTCCACTCTCCCAGAGGCAAAAAGTAGACCCGAAAGCCCGAAGACGTCCAATCAAACGAACACCGGGAACAACAAGACACAGGAAGAGTTCCCGACATTCCCTCGTGGGGTGCGGGGAAGGAAGGGGGAGCACTGAAGGTCATATTTCGTCGCCGGGATTGGGACCATGAATAGCCAATGCTTCGACACAGTACACCTCGCTTCACCCCGCACACAGGTGGGACAGCACCTTCTGGGCCTTTTTTTGTTGGTGAAAAGAAAAGAGGTAAGCTGAGATCCATTTCCGATCCGATGGATGCTGCATGGTGTTTGTTTTTCGTATCGTCTCTATAGATACTTTCTCACCATACGAAGCAGATGCGTCTCCTTTACTCACCTACACTACAGCTGTACATCGTTTTGCGGCATGCCATTGGTAAATTGGTGGTAAAATGATAGCTTAACTAGATCCGCTTTTCAACTTAAAGAAAAGTTAGAATAGAAAACCAGCAAAGCAAGAAGAGATAGTCGGTCAGCTGATTCCGCAGCCGAGGAAATTATCGCTTCATTTAACTAAACCTAGTTCGTGGATGTTTATGTAATTTACAATATTTTGTTTTAACCTTACGCCGGCGAGTCGCACCGGAAAACAAGTTGCGAAATAATATATAACTGAAATAATTATCGGAAAACGTTCCTAGAAACTGTTTGTAAACTTTTGTGACTTTTGTTTTTTCGTATTACATTACACTTTTCTAAGTGGCAATTTTGTTTAACTAACTGTTTTTGCTGCTTTTAAGGTTTCTAATGCAAATGTTAATGTCTGTTTATCTTATCTGTACTTTGTTATGAATGCATGTTTAAATTATCTTTCGTGTGAGGTTTTAAATGAAACTTAGAGAACTATCGAAAAAGTGTCTGCTTGTGAAGAAAAGTATCGGCTGTAGAGCTCATTTCTTATCGTAAAAATTAATCCTTCCGATAGTCGGTTTTTTTTTCGACCAAACCAATACGATAGGGCGGGAAAAGGCACGTTGGTTGAGCTGTAAGAAAGTGGAAACAGAAAACCGGTCAGTCAATGTGTTGAAAAAAGGATGATTGACAAAGGACTGCAGAACCTGGTACGTACATGGTGTTGAATTGCTGTGACAAAAATTTAATCGTTCCGATCCGCGACAGGAAACAAAGATTTCGGTTTACAAAGAAAAAATAAATCCCGTCCGTCCGTCCGAAGTCCTGGGGCGCTTGTACTCTCTCCTTGTGCGATGTTGCGTCCTCCACAGCCGATCTAATGAGGCCGTACATTCGGCGGCGACTCTGATGGACGCATAATAGATCCGGCGTTCCCGAAAGTCGACGCAATCGGAAAACAATTGACACGGACACCTACTGTTCATCCACTAACGGCTTTTTTTGTGACGATGCGATCCCAGGATGCGCCCCCCAGCGGCGTAAACGATTGACGTAACAATGATATCACTGGGGACCGCAAAAATGATTAAACGCTGAAGACATCATCCACAGCGTTGATGAAATGTCTTCCCTCGTCCGGGACAGTGATGCCGGAAACACTCCGGGTTGGTGGCCAGAAGTGGCCCTCGATCGTTCGCTTCCTCTATTTTCGGAGATTAATCCTTCCCTTACCGGATCGATGCGGACGCAAATTGTTTGTCAATAAACCCGCTAGGGGGTCGGCAACAACCGCACCGCGAGGAGCAACATTTTAATTCACGATTGTGTTTTTGCTCTGCTCGCTCTCTTCTTTTTTTCGGTTTAATTCTCCGTCGCCGTTGTCGTCGTCCTTCGTCCTTTATTTACGATTGTTCGTTCGATTGTTCGCTGCGTGCACTCGGGAATGCGCTGGAAAACCCCTTTCGCACAAATCTCGGCACGAAGAAACTGCGGCCGATGGAAATGCGCGCGCTTCGTCGTGGCGCTAAGGAACGTCGTGCTGCTTCTCCCACCACCCGCCGGGAACGGTTGAAAACTTTACCGATGTCCTGCCGAGATGTGGGGAAAACTTCCCCCCGTGTCCCGTTCCGGTGTTTTTGTTTGCTTGTTTAGTGAACTACGCGCGCCAACCCCTTAGCCCTTCCAGTGGCAGTTCTTACGTCTTGTAATGAAGTCCACACGTCACCGGTTTGCTTCGCTGTTAGTTTCCCGCTCGATTTTCCGATCAATGCAGCAAACAAACGAAAAACGGCATAGGGGAGGACCTGGCCGGCAGGCAGAGGTCACTACAAATTAAACCGAATACTTGGGGTTCAATTTCACGTAATGAAAACAGAACAGAATGATATTTTTCCACAGCTATGGCACTCTATCACCGCGCGTCTAAAACGATAACGTTATCTGTCAAATTGCTATCAGCTATCGAAAACAAACCTCTGTCTGTTTGGGCTTTGTTTTGAAGCTGGTTAGAAGGAGTCCGCGCTGGCCAGAATGAGATGAACGGTACAACGTAACTGTCCTACTCGAATGATCAAACTCAAATCGTTGCTTATCGCCTCAGTTTTCTTCTGACAATTGGCTGGGATGGGTTGAAAACCGATCGATTTTCAGTGGCGATCGGATTTGCGATTGTAAATAGAGTTTCACGGGCGACGATAAAGTCACTCACACCGATAACTACCATAGTGTTGTTTTTGTTACCGATCGATGATGGCCGCCCCAAAGAAATAGTACGCATATACTGCATCGGGTTGGCTACTTCCAGGGGTGATCGAATCGAACGTGCGTTTGACTACTCGCGAGAGGCTGAAGGTGCCTGTGTGAACGTATGTTTTCTTGTGCGTGCTTTTGTAGTTTTTCAAAGGCTTCCAAACAAAACAGGCTTCCATTAAACGAAGGCTTTTATTAGATAGTGCAGTCGTTTTCATCCTTTAGCTCATTAAACTGTCAATTTTCCGTTGTTAATAGGCTTTGTAAAAAGGAAAGAACTGTGGCTACGGAAGCAAGTGGCTGCCAGTTTCCAGGACACTGGTTCGCTTTTCTCCCACGCGCCGTGCCAAGTGTCGTCGTATGGGAATAGGAAAAAAAAGAAACAACAAGGATACTGCAAATCAAAACCGTTACGCCGAAAGCGAAAAGGACCGTTACGCCTTCCTGCCTTGCCAGCGCCGGTCCACCGCTGCTTGTTCGCTTTTACGATCGTAGATAAGGTTGGCAGGATAGCGCCCTTAACGACGACCGCGGACGCACAGGAAAGGTTGCGCAGGTGCCGCTGGTTCCACTCTCGCTTTCCCGGTCTCCCATTCGCTCCATTCTCCAATTCCTTGTGCTGATGACCGCAGGGCCGAAGCCAGGGCCGAAGATCCTTCGCAACACCACGGTAAACGCTGTGCCGGTGTGTGACAACTGTTGTTTTCGCACAGCACCCTCGATACCCCGGTTCTCACGCGCAAAGGAGTCAAAGCACTTGTTTTCTTCGGTTTGGCTTTTCCCGGGCCGCCCCCGATAGCGTGTCGGCGTGTCCTTTTAAGCTCGGACCTGGCGGAACGGGACATGATCAGGGCCTGCTCGGACGTGGCACCTGGGCCGAGCGGTGTCTCTCGATGTCCTTCGCTTTTAATTTTTTTTGCGGCCTCGGGATTAAAGGCGTTGGCGGGCGTTAATTTATAGTGATAGGAATTTATCATCGCAACCCGTGTAGCCTGGTAGCCTGCCAATGGCCAGACTGGATGACATTAGAGAACGAGAGACGGGAAAAAATGAAAAAAAAAATCTGAAACACCACCGCAGGTCGCTTAGCGCCAGGGTCGCTCATTCCGTTCGATTGGTCGGTGATTTTCAGTCTACTCGTCATAGTGTTTCGTGTCGGTCCCTTTTGTTCCCCTGTGGTTGACTTTATTTATTCGCTGGTTGTTTTTTATCCAATTTTCATGTTTTTTTTCGTGCCCATTGGTCATCTTCCCTCCACTCTTTTCGGTGATGTTTTGTGTGAAAATCATTCCTTGAGGGGCAAGGGGCAAGTTTACTGCCGTGGAAAATCAAAGAAATAAGTTCGACCCAGATTTTAATTTGTCGAGTGACGAATTTTTTGCTATTTTTTTCTGTTCCTGTCGCATGAGGTTCCATTCGGTAGCAGCCAGGTTTCGAGTGCGTTTTTGCATTACATTACATTATTTATTTACATCCTTGCCGGTGTAGAAAGAGGTACGAAGAGTTGCGTGCATTCGGTTCGGGGTTCGAGAACGAAAGAAAAAAAAACAAGAGGCCTTCGATTGACGTTTCTGACCTGACACTGGCCGTAGATTGTCTTTTCCACGTAATAGGAGAATGGCTTAGTTCTGGTTGACACCAAGGATCAGAACATGAAATAATTACTCCTATTTCCCATTGTCGTTCTCCTCTGTGTGATCTCTCTCTCTCTCTCTCTCTCTCGTTCGTTCGCTGTCCTTGTTCGCTGTAGTGGTCCTTCCCGAATGTGCCGTGATTCATGGCCGCGTACACCGAAGGCGCTGGCGGAAGGACGCTCTTTCATGTCTGTCGGCACCCGGCGGGCGGTCCAGCATGGCCAGCCCGGTTGCGTAAGCCCGGGTTTTCTGCGCGAACCTTCCGCGAAACGCCGAGCGGCACCCTGAGAATGCCAGCAGTCGGCCGGCACGAAGGATCAAAGGCCCGGGAGTCAAGTCCCTCGCTCGGTCGCTGGAACCACGAGAGGCGAAGTGGCGAAGGGGAAGAGGAAAAAAAAATACGAAAAACAGCAACCCGAACAACGAGCCAGGCGGGAACCGGGGACACTTTCTGGTCGAAGGAGTTTTATTTCTTCTACTTCTGCTCATCGGAGTTATCGTCCCGTTTTCCCCGGTGCGCGCTGGTGTACGGTTACTTGTAACGCACCCGATCCGCAACAAGTGCAAGTGTCGGCGTGTCGCTATAGTTCCAGGGCCGGACAACTGGCCTGCCACTGCAGCTAGCAATCCCGTATTTAGCGAAGAAACAGGCCCCGGGGACGGGCCGGATCTCGTTACACCCCCAGTGGAAGCAAACCACCCTGGCGACGGGTGTTACAATGCAAATAAAAACATCAACCTGCCCCAAGTGCGGACAGTGGCCGGCCACGGCACTGGGAACCGACTTCGTTGCCGAACCCGAACCCGGTTCCGGCGACCGCTTTGTGAGCTATGAGGTCAAACGCTTGTGGCTCGTTTTGCATGACCAAATTGAAACGCCAGTCCCTTCCCGGGATGCTCCCTAAAGGCCCGGCGATCTTTAGCTAGCACCAACATGTGGCCCGAGGTCCTAGAAGTGTGGCCAGGCATATTCATAAAGCGACTTCATTAATAGAAATCTCCCAAACGTTGCGTTTGTTGCCAGTTCCGCTGTGGAACATAGGCATCCTTTCTTTCTCTATGGTAACAAACTATACTCCAATACATAAGCAAGACCAGTGGTGCTTGTTGTTATTGATTCGTGATATACGTCTTCATCTTGCCTTGAAGCGAGCCGTACGGTAATTACTTTACTTGAATACAACATGGATATGTTGTTTGGTAAATTGTCAACATTTCCCTTACAATTCACAATTTGTGCTGCTCCGCCTGCTGTACCGAGCCAGGTAGGGCCAAGGTCGGACCTAGGAAAGAAGATCCCCGGCTTGCATTGGTTGTGTGCAATGTACATTTGGGAAACGCGATTCGTTCCGAAGTCACGCCAAACTTCCTGCCAGTTTAAACGTCCCGTTGCGACACAGTGAGCCTAGAGCTTCCTCGTTGAATGGAACGGATGGGATATCGCTGTTGTGGTGGGCGTACCTCAAACAAAAACCCCCTGCGTCAGCGAAACAGATCCTCAGTATTCGTGGCCGTGGCCGTGCGGTAGCTCCTGTAAAGTTCCTGCGGTTTGGAGCCGTTATGGCGCTCATGATTACTTTATTGGCCAACATATAAAATACGCACACACACACACACACAGCAGTGGCTGTTGGGAAACGGCAGGACGTCGTGGCCATCTAGAGCCTGCCGAACCCGTGATCGCTGACGCTGGCCAGCCGGGCGTCGGTGGCGAAAAGTGACCGCAGTTTACAACCGCAATGGGTTACCGTATATTTATGGTAGCCATCATATCCCAGTAATAAAGTGACGACACTTGGTGGGAAAGAGAGCAAGCGAGAGAACGGCTCGACAGGTCTGGTCTGGTGAAGCTGTCCAACCTGGGCACAGCTACCTCGGCCGGGTAGCTGTCTACGAACTAGACGGTATGGCACAGTTTCCCAGTAGGTTTCCAATGTGTTTTACCTTCCCGGGGCGTGCAGGCTCCAGCCGTGGCCTCGGCACGCCAAGGTATACCAAGGCCCATATAACGACGGAAAGAACCGTCGTTGCTTCTCGCGTGGTGCCAGTGTTTTACACTGTTTGTTCTCGCTCGCCCGGCAACACCTTTTTTTCTTACACGGAACGCAGCTACCATCGACGTGCCTACCCTTACCCTGGTGTAGGAGTTCGCGAATGTGTTCCAGTCTCGCTGTACCTTTCCCTTACACTCCCCCGATACACACGTACCCTCGGATTGCTGCGAAGTAGCGCGACTGTTCATTAAGAATAGGCGCGACCTTCAACCTGCCCCGGGAATGAGGCTTCCACTCAATCCGGCGAACTTAAGTGGGTAGAATGGCTAAAGTCAAAAGGAAAAAAAAAGACTCGGCAGAATGGGAAAAGAAGTAACTAAAAAACGGTGTCCCACGAAAACCATGCTCGACGGTTAAGAAGAGGGAACAAATAATATAAGCACCTACGGCGTACCCGCGGGCTACGCAGCGATCGTACTCCCGATCATGATAGTACCCCTGCCAGGCTCGTCCTTCCTCGTCCTAGGAAACGAAGGGCAGATGGGGGTAATTATGGGTACGGGCGGGTAACACCTTCATTTTACTCCCGGGGTAGGCAAGCCCCGGGCATGCACCCCGGACACCCGGTGGTGATCCTGTTGCCGTGCGATCTGAGTCCAAGAAATCAGACCAAACCTTCGTCCTTCGATTCGCTGCCCTGCGCTGTACCCCGCGCCATCGTGCCGGGTCCCCAAACGCGTCGTAACAATCTGGTGTGGCAATTGGTGTGGCCACCAGTGTACTGCGCCCACACCTGGCTACCCTGGGTGTGCCCTTTTCCAGCGTCTTCCCAACGCGCTGCGTAAGAAAACAAATATGTACCAAAACAAAGCAGGCTGGTCCGTTGGTAAATCACTCGGATTTATTTAGCGAAGGTCCGTGCTCGTGTGTGTGTGTGGTTGTCATCTCGGCACACCCGCGGAGCGCGGGCAGTGACCGATTACCGATGAAGTTGTCATAATAGTTCGCGTTCACCGGGCGGAGAACGCCAAACCCCCGGGAGGTGTGCGATTTTCGACGCCCCATTAAACCCCTTCTTTTGTTGCTCGTTGTTCGCCCGGCCCGGATTTGGTTATTATATTCTGTTTGTTCTCCGCTGCTTGGTTTTATTGCTTGGTATTATTTTGTACCGGATTTCCACCAGAATTGGTCCTGGTCCGAGGGCGAGGTTTTAGGGTCACGCGCCAGCCCAGGGGGGTTGGTCCCAAGGTTAATGGAGAGATAGGAGGTTGGCTCGTTAGGAATCGTTCGGCTTCGGCTGTCCTATACGGTTGCGCCTGTCGCCTGTCCTCGGAAAACTGTTCCCGTCCCCTTCGTTCAAACCCCGTAGCCCGCTACAACACTTGCGTCGGAAGCAAAGTTTAGTGTTCAGTGTCATACTCGCCACTGTTTCCCTGCAACACTGACATATGACAGCGCGCACAACAACATGCGGGAATAAAATGGGGTGTACGCTTCCACCGTGCTTTGCCAGGACACTGTTTTAACTATCCACGTATTGTTGATCTTCCGTTTGTTTTTTAAAGTCGTCGCGAGATAAGGAATTTTCCGGCTATATTTCATCTGCATGACGAACCACACCGTTCCATTTCTCCGCAAGAGACGGAGACCCTCAGCAGAGACTTAATCGGAATAGTGTGTCCAGTCAGCTGCGTACGGATGCACCCGGGATTTTCCGGCTGTGGAGCTCTCCCGTTTTCCCACAGACTACTGTTTCCTTTCATTTTTAATATTCTTATGGAAATTAGAAAACATGCCAGCTAATGCTAACACACATAGAGAAATCGCGGGGTCATTTGGACCCCCGCAAGACGACGTAGTGTCAACAACCATCGGAATGTGCGGTTTTCCTTCAGTCGAAACACACGTTGAGGGCAAATTTGTTCGCTCAGTTTTTCGCCCACCCCCACCCCACCCGGAACACAGCGATCGTTCGTAAACTCCGGCACCGGGAACATGATGAATGACGAACCGCGCCATTCCCCGCTCGCACACGTTCCCCGCGTCCTTCCCGCGTATGGCCAGGTTTCAGCAAACTTCCCCCGGAGCGAAATGAAAAACCCAGCTCGAACGGTGCTTAAAGAGGCATGACTTGATGGAAGAGAGCTGTTAACGAAAATTTCAACACATTTTCCCGACCTTTGCCAGATCCCTATGATCATCGTCGCTGCGTGTTTTCTTTTGCGCCCCGCATTATCTTTCGCGCCACCGTGTCCCCTATACTTTAACGGAAGCTGCGCCGTTCGCTGCCGCCGCCGCCGCCACCGCCGCCACCGCCGTCGTTTTCCGATGCGTTCGCTGTCTGTCTGCCTTTAGCT
>JAOEFI010013764.1:0-20949 GCA_034621735.1 Anopheles plumbeus | reverse complement strand
TATTTTTGCTGATGATAGCTCACAAGTTGTGTTCAAGTGATACCTATTAGCTAGAAAGAAAGCGAGAGAGAGAGAGAGAGAGAGAGAGAGAGAGAGAGAGAGAGAGAGAGAGAGAGTAAGAGAGAGCGAGAGAAATGTATGATGAAGAAGAATCATATCGCCAAATGGCAAATTATGAAACAAAACGCCACTAAAAGCGATTAATTTCGACTGATTGTGATCTTCAGACGGATTCGGACGCTTGTGTCTATTGTGTGTGACATACCAGTTTGTATGTTTTCAGCTTGTATGCTAAGGACACACGATGTTTTACTAGGCCCAGGAATGGTTCACCAACATGATTTTTCATGTGGAGATGGCGTTCTTTGAGAACATATTTCACCGATTATGACAGTTTGAAACATAAACAGTTTGTTAAAATGTCCTGCGTCTATTTCTCAACATTATGCTGCCGCATATGCAAATATGCTCTGACCTCCTTTGCCGATCCGGTTGGCGATCGCTTGCCGGCCCATAATAGCGCCACATTTCGATTGTCTTAGACTCGGCGTAAGATCTATCGCTCCGTTTCGTGATTGGCTTAATTGTCGAATTATGTATAGGAATGTGCCATCGACGCCATCGCAAACAGAGTCCCATCGGTCGCCCGACGAACGTATGAATGCTTGCGTTAATAAAGCACGACGATGTATGTTTAATTATTATATTGCTCATCAAGCACACATCAACAACCGCCTGGAGAGTGCTGAGAACGGGGAATCGCTGCAACTGCCTCCTTCCGAAGACCTAATAATTCGAGAGGGGGAGCGTGTGGTGCGAGTGCGCCTTCAATTATGAAAACCCCATTCAGGCAGGCGTCGGCAGGAATGGTTGATGATGGTTGATTGCTTCTCGCCGGTCCCACTGTCGCCGTGTTTCTCCACTCCAGCGGCTTCTCAAGGCTTCTCAGGAAGCGCGTTTCGGCAACGGGACGCTTTATTGATTAATGAATTTGTTATGATCGCTTCACGCGACGCGGACGGCAGCATTTCTGATGATGCGATTTTCGTGCGCTTTTCCCTCCCTACGTGTCGGAGGGAGTTGCATCTTGCCGGCTCGCTCCTCCGGTGCCAGTATCAGGACTACGATCCCATTTAACCTTCCCCGTGTTCGTTGGATTCCTCGTACCTGGTTAAGATGGGGCTTCTTTTTGCACGAAGTGGGGCGGGGAAAACCGGATTGAAAATAGGCGCAATGCCTAGTTGGTGTAGTCGGCCAATTTCGAAACGGAACGCAACGAATTCGCGGGTACAGGCGAATCCGGCCTGTACTGGTGGTACTCACGGCGGCTTCAGTGAGCCAAACACTTGGAGCGATTCTTCCCGCCGCCGTCGTCGTATTTGTTCGCAGTAGTGTGGCCATTTCAACCCCCGTTCAACTCACCACACCACCGCAGGGGTTGGAATGCGGATTGCCGCGTAACGGCGCTTCCCTAATTTCGTTCGATCGGACTTGGTTTTTCCTGATTTCAAACATCTTTCCTGTTGCTTTTTCGCAACATAGGGTGGATTGTTTTTGCGCGTTTCGATTGAATTGGAGATTGGCTGCTTTTACCCATTTTAATGACATTTCTTCCATTGTTTTATGTTAGTTGATGTGTCTGTATTTGGTCCGTCAAAATAAACCAGTCGAGTTACAATCAATTTACTTTGACGAACCATTGGTTTTCTTTAGGATGGTAGATATGAATCGTTCACCCGTTTAAAGATTGATTTTTTCTTTCGATGGGAATTCTCCGACTAACAAGAAAACGGAAAAATTGGCCGCCACTGTCGGTCGGCCTGCGAAGCAGCTTGAAACTCCCAATAAAAAAAAGAAAGAAAGAAACAAAACTCTCGATCGAGAAAATCGCCCGAATCATGACCGGTACGCGGATTGCTAGGCCTCCCCAAATACACTGCCCCTTCCCCCGCCCAAAAACCAGCCCCCTCGCAACAATCCAACTCCGATCGACCAAGACGCGTAAGCGCGCTGCCGCTGCGCTGGTCTATTTTTAGAAGATTTATGACTCCACGCCGCAGACAGCTGATGAGTGATTCGGATATTTTTAGCAGCTCCCCGCGGCGGCTTTATCGGTCGGACGTCTCGGACGCGCGGCCACTGGCGGGGGCCGACCGACGAGAGATGTGCGTGACACCCATCGTTGGTTTTGCTGAGTCGTGTCGGTTTTCTTTTCCCCGTTTCGTGTCCCTTGAGAGAAACGGTGGGCCCGATGATGGGTGGCAACTTTTTGGCCAGTGCGATCGCGCGCGGTGCCCGGCCGGGACTAACTGGCCGGCGAAATTACGCGCGATCGACCAAACCGTAAATTAAGACAGAAGCCGCCGCCGGCGCGATTCGATTGGAGGAAGGTGAACAAACACAAACAAAAAAAAAGAGCGGTTAGTTAGATTACATTCACCTCGTAGGAGATGGCTGCGCCAATTTTTCGTGCCAAATAGATGAAGATGGGGGGAAAAAAACAGGAAGCTAGTTAGAAGAAAATAGGCAGAATAATAGGGAAGCGGGTGGCGGAGTAAGTAGGCTTCGCGGTGGAAAACCCTAATGAAAAACGACGATATTTTGCCAAACGGTGAAAACGGAAGCGACCAGGCGTGACCCTTCAAAACAAGAAGAACAAGAAATTGCACGGTTCGCGGATCGAGGATCACATTGCCCATGATTCGATTACACACACACAGTTCGGCAGGCAGGTTGGGCGAGTTGTTGCTTTTTTCGTCTTTTTTCTGCTGGTTCCATTTGTTGGTTCGCGAATCGAGCGAAACCCGTAAAAATCGCAAACCGTGCGAATTAGTCGGTTAGATTATATTGCTTAATTAATAAAATGAGTATTTTATCCTTCTTTTTTTTTTTAATACCGGGGGATGGTTTTTATTGCTTTTTTCCCCAGTGGTGTGCCATCTTGTTTGGTGTGGTTTTTTTTCCCCCTTTTCCCGATGAGCTTTAGTTTTCCTTATTTATTTGCCAAAATTAGTTTTTCACTGCTTTTAATTGGCCTTGTTTTTATTTCACGCTTTTTCAGGGATTCGCTCTCGTTCTCTTTTGCTCTCGTTTCTACTGCGGCCAACTGGCCGTTTTTCTTTGCCTCTTTTTTTCCGCCGTTCTGATTCTTTTGGGTGATTTTTCTCTTGATTTCATCCGTGATTCGCGGTGTTTTTGTTTTTTTTTCCCGTGCTGTTTCTTCACATCTTCGCGTGTCAGATTTCAGCCGATCTTGCGTGTGCCAATTAGATGTGCGAGCGTTGATAGTGATCTTTTTCGGACGCAACGATGCGTCACTGACGGGTCATCGTTTTGTGCTGAAAATTGATCCCAAGTCGTCCTGGCGATGCATGGCGATGATCACGGGGAGGAGTGTCACGTGAATGGGGGCAATTTGACAAAATGAAATGTTTAAATCGATCGGTCTAATTTGAGCATCGTGTGACGGCAGCGGGCGGGGAGTGAAGTTGTCAGAGCTAAAGTAACATCACCGTTTTACTTTCACGGTTTGCCTTCAAGGGTGTGTCTTGTCCTTGTTTATCGTAACAGCACAACTCTACGGAATGGAAAATTTGTTATTTGTTACGCAGTTGCGAAACCGGTTGGATCCAGATCAAATAAATCTTAACCACACACGCACACACGCCGGAAGATCGCATTTGATCGAGAAAGCAGCAGCGTCATCGTGTTATATCGTCGTACACTCTCTTTGTACCCTCGTTGAGCTCACTTTACCGGCCAACAACGTTCGCGCGACTGTATGACATCTTCCGGTGGCGTGTTACGCCTCGGATTTGGATTCCGCGCCCCGATCAGCTATTTTGCTAGCTACTTTATCGTCTTTTCTGAATTCAGTTTTGGTACGACATATGTTATTGCAAAATTTGGCAGATTAACATAATTTGTGGCTAAGTTTTTTTCTATATTTTTGTTACTTTCGGAACAAACTTTGAATGTTACATTTTATCTTAACAAAGCTTGTTTTTTTCTTCTATTTTACTTTCATGTTGGCTGGTTTAAGTTTAGTTTTTGGCATAGACGCGTACAATCAATGAAGGAAATGTGACCCTAATGTTCTCGTTTGAAGTTGTGATGCTGTCCTTTTCTAGCATGTTCATTTTGGATCAAATTTCCTCCCGTGCATTTTCCATCAATGCAGCAAAGAGTGTACGTTGCCTGTCGCGGTTTCCTGGCCTGTACCGTTTTCCTCGTGGCACAATTTTACTACGTAACCGGACGGACGACTGTTGTCCATAATGTCTTATTTTTTCCGACCAAAAAAAAACTACTACACCGTGGGTGCATTTCCGCTATGCTGCTGCTACTGCAGCCACAAAAAAAAAAGAAAAAAAAAATTCATCGTCCCACTGAGACGCGCGAAGCGAGCGCAAAGTACGCGACCGCAACGGAAACGCGACGGAAAAGCGTAGATCTTCAATCAACACCGAGGGGTGTGGGGGTGTTCCGGTGGAGGAAGCCGGCGTCTTCCTCGAGCCGCACAAACCGCGCCGTGTCGTTGGAAATCTGTTACGGCCGCCGCCGCCGCGAGCCCCAGAAGAGTGTGTGCGAGTGTGTGAGCGGGACGGCGACCGCAAAAAGTGGAGTTGTTGTGTCGCGTGTTCGCGTCACTTTTCATATTTCATTCAATCATTTTCTTTTGCCGCCCGGGCACGGTGTGCTGTGCCCGCCCACTTGGCCCAATTCGTCGGTCGGATGCATATTTGCACGACGGGACAGTGCGTGCACGATTTTAACGGCATGCGCTAGTTTTTGGAATTTTATTTTGTGGAAACAAAGTAATGTTTGATTGAAACAAATGAAATCGGAAAAATAACTCGTGTGGAAAACTCGGCTTTGAAAAGTGTATAACCTAACCTAAATTGATGTGCTAATGGGTTCTGAAATTCTGAAATAATATTCTACAAGTATAAAAAGAAGGAAAGATTTTAATAGAAACTTCGCCAACTTTCAAATTAAAAGGTGTAAGGTGCAAGAATATAAAATCTTCTAAAGACTTCCCTTTTGTATATAGAACGAATAGTTGGAAGACCACTGTACTACTCTCGAAAGCGTTTCTATCTGGCTTTTGGGATGTGGTTCTATTCTTGTATTTTTCATTTTCGCTTGATCATATATACTGCCCCGCTAGGGTCTGTCGGTGTTTGTTGTTACTATTGTTACTGGTAGTATTATTGCTCTGAATGTAGCCCTCGATCCTCGATCCGCCCCTCAGCAGCCGATCGTCCATCCGTCCGTCCGTCCGTCCGTCGTCAATCATCTCATTCTACCCATTTCGAGTGCATTTGCGGGGGATTGTGCTTCTCGTTCGACCCATAGTTGGGTGGTGGATAGTTTGGGACCGGCTGAGGGCTGGCTGGCTGCCCTTGGTGTAGTGTGGTTGTGTGTCTCGTTTCCGTCAATGAAATTCCTAAAGCCGCGCACACACTACACTGCTTCGTTTTGTTTCGCGCGCTCGCGTGAAAAGGGATGTGGGAGCGGATGCGCGCCGCAACAACAACAACAACAACAACGGAAAGAATCGCTCACCGTAACGATACGTAACGCCACCGCACGATGGCCGAAAGCGGGGCGCGCGAACGACTCGCAGCGCGACGAGAGCGAGCGGTGACGGACGGAACAGTTTTATGAATGAACTGAAATTTGCACCGAACCCCCCTCCCTCCGCTTCCTTCACTTGTCCCATCCTCGTGTTTCGTTTCGAGCTCTGGCTCGGATTACTTCCCATGATTCGCTTCTTGCGGTTTAGGCAGCGGCGGCAACTCGTCGAATAGAGGTAACCGCTAAATGAGGTCCGCCTTTCGATGGCGCAGTGGAGTTGGTTGGTGAATGCTGCTAGGCCTCGTATGAGGGCCTCGTACATTCAAGACGCTACTGTGCGATATGGTATACATGAAGAAATAAATACCATTTAGCAAAAGAATTAATGTTGAGAAGCAAATGCCAAAGAATTAATTAATGTTAAGCAAAGCAAAACAAGTTTCTTAAGCTTCCAGTTCAAAGACTTCGAATAACGTTAAGAGATAGTGATTTGAAATTTTTTCCCCAATGCTCGTTCTTTTTTCGGTTTAATTTGAGAGAATGATTTTTCCAATTCCCACCTGATCATACCTTAAATAACCTTCTATTCAGTTATGTTTTCTATGTTGTTAAAGAGTAAATTTTTCCGTTTTCCGTTGCCTTGTCACTTTATTGCTGTCTAGACGAAACTAGTTGCAGATATCGTGTCCATTCCGTTCACTTCTATTTGATTGATTTCATTACCAGGAGTAGGGAAGCAAGTAACCGTTGGGATTTACTTTGTCCAATGGCATTGGGTCTACGAAAAAAATAAGGAAAAAACAAGATCTCTGCACAAGACAAACTAGTAATACATCACTTTCCGCCGCGACACTGCATGATGCAGGGTACCCAGAAAATTGGCAGCTTAGCGCCAAACATAGAAAAATGACACGGCTGGGATAGAGTTTTCCCCAGCCCGATGAGCCAGGCTCTCCATTTTGCTGCTGCTGGCCCGGATGTGCTCTACTTTTCACCTTCCTGACGAGCTGACAAGACTTCGGTAGGTGTGCGATGATGCCGTCATTGTTGGAAGGAAACTTTTTCCGCCCGTGTCCAAGAAAGAGCGCGTGCAACAGACAGAAAAAAAGACCCACCTTTCGTGCAGGAGGGGGCGAGCAGTAGAAGGAAAACTTTTGCATGACACCGTGTTTAGATGGCGCGAGTTCCTAAAGATGATTATTATGTTTGACATGTTTCCCCTCGTTGCTCTCTATCTCTGTCACGGTGTGAAAGCTGAGAGTTTTCCCCGCCAACAGTTGGCTCAACGAGTCCCCCCGCCCTCTCCTGCGCTGCTGAAGCTCTCCTTGACGGTGACAGTTTGTATTACGTGTAATTCTATTCTTACTTCGAAGTAAACCGCTTACTGTTCAGCGATTAGAGATACTTGTCCGGAAATGATTTTGTTATGAATTTTCTCGTGGCCTGCTCGATTGTTTTGGCCTACATGATGTTTGGCAGAAGTGTGAATTCGGGTTTCAATTTATTATTTGATCCTTTTATCGAAGTGTGTTTTTTTTAATACGTGTGTTTTTCTTCACTATTTCGAGTAGGTGAAGGAACGAGGAAAGATCATGTTTTCACAAGTTCACCCGTCAAGTCTGTTTTTTGCAGGGGTCTCTTTCCCGATTTTCCAAGCTGTTGATAGTGGAAAGGAACAAGCAGCCCTCTTGTCGGACACTTTTCATTCCCCATCTTAACGAGAATAACGTGTCACCACTACTTTCATCGTCCTTTTGTTGTCGGCGTATTTTTTGCCCCATTTTTCCCCCAACGATCTTTTTCCGAAACCTTTCCGAATGGTGGAAAATTCTCCCTCTTTCATGTAATTCGATAGAGAGAAGCTTCTGGCACCACATCGAGATGTACTGTTTTTCGACATCCATCGAACGAAGCGACTGTTCTTGTGCCGATTTTTCTATCTGTTCCTCATTGTGCTCCTCGTTTCACTTGTGGACAGGCTGCTCTGTGCGTCTACCCTTGTGTTACTGTGCCTCCCATTGCATACATGTTTGCCGATCGTCAATGGCGAAGACTACCGTTTACTACTGTCCGCTCCTTTTCCTTTACAATGACAAACTACTCTCTATAACAGCAAGCGCCGCGCCGCCGCGTCCTGCTGGGAAGTCGAAAGTCAGCCGACGGCAGGGAAAACCGAAAGATACGCCAGAAATCGGCAGTTTTTCTTTGCTTTTTTTCTGTCTAGTGTAACTCTTTCAGACACAAAATTCTATTACATTACTTGCCCATGTTTACATTATCGTGTAAACTAGCTGTAGCATTACATTTTGTTGTGCCGTGAAAGGAAGTAAAACGGTCCTACTGTGAAACTCGCTCGGTGGAGATCCGCTGGCGGGAAAGGATCAGTCGGTTTAGGAAAAAAAGTGTGTGCTTGTTGTAGACTAGACGTTTCATCTGTGGAAAATGAAAACAAAAAATAAACATATTTGCAATATCGTAAAAGCGATTTAAAAAAAAAGGGTTTTACATTTTCTTGAAGATGGCGACATATTTTACATCATTTCTAGTTTTTGCAAAATGTAAATGTGTGTATGATTTGTACGTGTGTTTTTTAAAGCATTTGTGAGTTTTGTTTTTGCGTCCAAAGTAAATTGTCTGCTGCGCTTGAGAAATACTTGAACAGCTGTAAACCTCGGCACTGTATTTCCAGCAAGGTTTGATAGGTTTGGGCTCAAGGTTTGAGGATATTACTCCTCTCGCTTCCTGGAAGTAAAGGGTCAAAGGAACACACCATCATTTTCTTCTTCCACTCGAAGGTCCACAGAAGCAAACAAAAAGTTACCCACTGGCCAAGCTAGCCACACTGTCAGCGGCAGGTCGTCGCCAGCTTACATTTAAATAATCCATCATTCCCGGGCTGGCCTGGCGGTGGAACTGGCGGCGGATCCTTCCACCAAACAGATTGCTTACTGTGTGCGAGTGGATGCACTTTTGCTGTGCAGTCCACGAGGGACGATCCCTACCAGGCGTGAGTGAAGAGTCCCGGCTGGCGCCAACGAGTGATGGGAGGTGGACATTACTATGGATTCCTGGCGTTCCACCAGCGCATTCCGTCTCCCTGGCTGTTGTGGCACGCTGACACTGCTGCAATTGCTGTCTTCCTTTCCATGCAGTTTGACCAAGGGAAAAATGTCAGTTGGCCGGCCATGGTGTGGTTTTCCACCACCACCACCACCACTCACGGAATGCATTTCCGTGCGATTCCGCGGCAGTAAATGATTATCGCCAGTTCACACAAATCCTTTGCGAAGTGGACGACGGGTTGGTGCAGACGGCCAGGAGCAACAAATTGTCGAAGAAAGTAATGACATAACGACCACTTGCCTCCTTTGGCTAGTTTCTTAAGGGAAGAACACGCTTCTCGCTTCCCTAGGCACTGGAGGAACTGTCGCTTCGTCGAACCGTCGCGCTTCGGATATTAATAAGTTATGACAACTGGGGACATGATTGCCTTCGAATGGTGCTGGAACTGGGATTTGATGGATCGCGGGAGTGATGTGAAATAATGTCCCCGCCGACCTTGGCACCGACCGTTGGATCTAAGTATCCTAAGTAGCGAAGCGTGGTTTAAGTGCATTCCATCCATCTTCTCTCTTACTACCCTTACTTGGCCTTCTCTTCCGCCCGGGTGGCCACCCCAGATCGTGGCTAGACCGAGGAAGTGTTTGCGAAAAAAGATACCCACTCTTTGTCTAATTACCCAACTTGATGGTATTGATGGTTGACCACCCACGGAGCGAAGGAAGGAAGTAAACGAACGAGACAACAATGACTGACTGACCCGGCGCGCAAGTTCTTATACTTGCTGGTTACTTGGGGGTGTTTTTTTCTACGCTGTCTTTCCAGCCCTTTGGTAGAAGGCCACATTCCTTCCAGTGCAGATCCGAAGACTCCGACCGGGTGTGTGGTGGTCACTGTTTAAAACGGGAATGATTTGAATTTGAATTTGTCTTCGATGGTTGGATTGCGTTTCGACTCCATTCTAGTGTCGTTTGAAAATGCACAATCTACCCCCACCCCGCGGGTAGGGGGCGAAACTCACTCCTAGGTTCCACTGGTGAGGTGTCTATCGTACAACTTCCATCGTGTCTGAGTCTGTCTAGTGGTCCGGTCTGGAACGTGAGACGTCGTGTGATTTTATGTCGCACTATAGAGCCAACACGTTGAAACTACCACCCCCCAACCCCACCAACAACCAGTGCCCCAGGGGCATGCGCCAAACACCGCCGCCAACTCCGAAACGAGTGTCGTAATTGATGGTGGCCCGACCGAACACATCCGCGCGGGGGAACGCGACGAACTCTTCCGATCCGATCGCGCATTCCAGTGCATCTTGCTCCAGTTGCATAGCAATCAGCATCTTCATCATCACCATCATCGGGGGACCCGGGGGACAACTCAACGACTCGACTTCTTGCTTTTCTTGCACCCGACTCCCTCTCCCCACTGCATGCCAACGTCGAAACGTGACCGAAGATCTAATTGGATTTTTTCTCTCCTTCTCTCTTCCTTCTTTCCGCACGCAGGTACGTACGGTACCAGCCACGCCAATACCATGAAAGACGAATGACTGCACCGCGCCAGAAGGAGGCAAATAAGAATCGCGAACTTTCGCCCGGAGGAGGTTTGGTACACGCCTCGTGTAGGGTCGGGAAAGAAATTTGCATTTCGATGCAACTAGTGCGCACTGCACTGCAATGGGGACGAAGCAAAAAAAAAAGGGAACAACTGTTCTTTCGTAGGCGAGCCTGGAAAAGGAGGTCGATTTTATTATTTTGTGAGTAATCACCACCGACCGCCGCTGCCCGTCGCCGGTGCACTGCGTATATTTGCAATTGGGTTCCTTTCCTTTATCCGCGGGTCCACCGTCCTCCCCCGGCGCCGCCGTGATCTGCTTCCCTTCGACGCCCAACGAAGGGAACATTCATCGAACGAACTTTTGCGCAAGAATTCTAATTACAGTTGTTCAAAGTGTGATCCATGTTTTTTTCTCCTTTTTGCCTCCGGATCCAACAATGGACATCTTGGACAGGTGTGTGTGTGTGTCCCACAGGTTGTGTGGGACATGTTGATGGGCGAAAGGAATTGGCGGAAAAGTGACCAGTTCTACATTTGCTCTAAATGACGGAAACTGTTCAAATCAAATTGTTTGATTAATCATAATAGTTTGATTAATTTCTTCACTAGGGTTTGGCGGTTAAGTTTTCCCCGGAATCCATCCCAAATCAGATCCCCTTAGGTGGTGTTGCGCTGATTCCGGTTTTCGTTGGAACTATCAGGCAGTTTAATAGAACAACCCCCGTTTTGGTGGGAAGCGCAACTGTTAACTGTTACCAATAACATTTACACTCACGTACGTCGTTCCCTTTTGGTTGCAGCGGGTGAGGGAAATTCCTCGAAATCAGATAAACTGCACCAAAACGGTGTGTGTGTGTGTGTGTGTGTGTGTGTGCCTGTGTGTTTTGCCGTAATTTGTTCGAGCGCCATTCCCAGAAAATTCCCGATCCGGCGATGGGAAAGAAACCTGTTGCTTGCCAGGGGTGTTAATTTATCGTTCCGCAGAAAAGCAAAAAAAAAAGAAAACATAAATCCCACACACGCCCAGAACGGCGGGGCAGAAGCTGCTTCGGGGATGGCCATCCTAACACGTGTGTGTGTGCGTGTTTGTAGGGTTCGGTGGAAAATTGGTGACTTCATGGCGCGCGAGTTGACGTGTGGGGCACCACGACGAACGGTGCCGTAGGTGGGTGGATGTGTGTCTGGTTGTTGTTTTGCAAAACACGCCCGTAAACCCTTTTCCGGCGAAAACCGCCGTTGGCCAATTTGGAGCGGTGGGTGGGGGGAGCAGCGCGCTGACTCTCGGGGATGAGTCAGTTGTTTTCGCGTTCCAGCGACTAACGGCCTTTGAGGCGACGCGACCACGACCACGACGACGACGACGACGACGACCTCCCTTTGGCAGTGGTCGTCGTCGGCGGACATTCCAGCCACTGCGGGGGTTGCTGGACTGACCGTCCTGAAACCGGTTCTGAGCTCGTCGCCCTTTTCCCTCCACGATTCCCTAACGATGTGTAAAATCGCGCTGAATTCATCTCAGGGTGTTTCGTTTCTTAGTTGTTTGTTGTTTTTTTTTTTTGTGGTATGAATGCGATTCCCAATCGATGAGTAATAGAGACTCCACGCCAAGTAGAAGTGGGGTGGCTGTGTGTGAGCCAGGGCCCGGCAAAGGAATGTTGTTGTGACCGGCCCGTTTGTTGTTCGTCCACAGAGACACACAGACCGTAAGTGCAGCGTGTCGTTCTGCGCGCACAAATGCACATGCACAAAAAAGTGCATTCCCGCCGTCTGCGAATCGCAAGTATGTGCGAGAGAGACCGTGCCGCGATGGTATTTCCGGTGAGTCTACAAACCAGAAAACCTCTTTCCGAGCCCCATCGCATTCCGCAACCACCTTCTGCACCCGGGTGGACGATTTATTTTTACCTAGCAATCCTGTCACCTCTCTGTGTGATTCCCCCTGGGGCAGCACAACCGAAGACAAACACCCCAAAAAAAAAAAAAGTGTGCACTGTCTAGAAAAACAAACCATAAATAGATCCTGACGGCGTGCCGCGGCACGGCGGTGTTTATTACCGATTTTCCGCGATTTACCCTAGCCTTAGTTCGGTTTGCATTTGTTTTGTCCTTTTCGTGTCGCGCAATGGTGCCTAAAGTTGATGCAATCGAGTAGGCAGCGACCACCGTCGTCACCACCACCACCACTACTACTACCGCGCTGGACTGGTGAATGCATATCGGAACGTCAAACGGCGCTTGAATGCACGCCGGGAGGGTGGGATGGGTGTTGTTTGTTGGTGGCCCAAAATAACAGTTCCTCTAACTGCGGCCGCAAGGGATCGTCTATTTTTAGGCTAAACAACATCACCCAAAGGGCAACTATGTCGTCCTTTTATCGAGTGAAAAACATCCTTTTGCTGTTATTTTGAGATTTGTTGGAAAAGTTTGTTTGTTTTTGTGTTGTTTGTCACAGGGATGTTTTGAATGAACGGTTAATTCGAATAGATTCGTTTTCTTCTACAGAAAAGTCGCTACACGGAATTTAACAACCACTTTTAACAAACCTATTTTCAATTTTCAAATACTTCATTTTATGTGAGTGTAAAACACCAGAATGTCTTTCTTTGACTTCATTCACGGGTACATATTGACGACGGGCTTTACAAACATTCGAAGCGTGCGTTATGATACACCGTGTGGCATCGGAATCCTGCACCTTTTCGTGATTCGAGTGCAATGCCGAGAGTTATTACTTCTCGGAACGGACCAGGCACGGCCTCCGGACCCATCTCCCAGTCCCCTGTCATGAAGCTGGCGAATAATTGGAATTGCTCGGAACTTCCCTTCATAAATGTCCCACAGAGTCCGCGCGCTCTCGTTCCAGATAGCTGCGCGTACACCGTCCGGATGCAATTGAACCATTGGTGGACAAGGGGAGCGGATGGTGGGCGGTGGGATGCGGGAGGCTGATGTGGCGCGATACCCGCGATAACCTGTCCGTCTATCCATGCATCCATTCGTCCATCCGTCGTACGTCGGTGTGGTGCGAGATTCATTAAAAATCGACGAAGGAAGTTGGACCCTCGTAATGGCCTGTAAACAAACTGCCCTTGCCCCTCCCTCGCGGGAAGGGATGGAATGTTGTCACCCTGGGCGCATTAGTAGGGGTTGAAGGCGAGTTTATTACGTCCACCACCACCACCACCAGAGTGTGTTATGTTGTTGTTTGTGGACTGCCGCGAATACTTGCACCACCTTCCGCCCCCCGTTGAGCCCCCCCCCAATACCCAACCCCTTCTCCGTATATCTCTCTTTCTCTCTCTATCGAATGAATGCTTCAATAGCGCGAGCGCGTTCGACGGTTGTTGTTTTGTTGATGGATTGTTGTCAGATTGAGTTGATCATATATTCTTTTTTTTGATACTTTTATTCCGTTCTGCTGATTCAAACACATTCACCGGGCGCGTGTGCACTTGTTTGTCCACCCCACCCTGACGGGGTTTTTTTTTTGTTGATGCGTAAGCGAAAGGGATCGCGGTTTGTCTGTCTTTTCCACACACAGACACACACACACACCCTTCCCTCTGCTGCCGATTGCTTAACGGTGTGTCGTTGCAATATGACCCCCGCGGGCGGGGTGGGGTACGCATTCCACGAAATTTTGTTTATCGGCACGATTTATTGTTTGTTTCTTTTTCTTTAAGTTTTTGTTAATGTTCTAGAAAAATTTGATTCGATTGCATTCGAATTGGATATTATTGGCCAAAGGAACGGTTCGTCTTCGCGCCGAGCCAAAGCGGAGTATTTTAGGAATGTTTTGGTCAACAGCACCCCAACGGCGGAGGTGGCGGCGGCCAACGGTTGTTGTTTTCCCTTCGAGGTGGACACATGAATGGCATAAAAAAAAATTTAAAACGCCTGAAAAATGACATAACAATCAAAAGTTCGAATAGCAAAAAATGGCTATGGGCGATGGGTGAAAATATGTCGCGAAAGGGTGACGGTTGTTTGTCCCTTGCCCTGTGTCCATTCAAATCAGCAAACTCATGTACTTCTGACACCCTGGTATGCAGGGGTGAGCCCTGCTCGTAGCATAGACGTCACTTCGAAATTCAAGAAGAACTGAGGCACAATTATCGCGACGGTTTTTGGAAAGATTTCGCACACAAACTGCTCGAAAACAAACATTTTCCATGTCGCACTTGGACCGAAAACAAAGGTGGACGAAGGGTGGGGTGGGGGGGGGGGGGAAACCCCGACGAAAGATTATCTTCGGTCAATTTGTCCGGCCGATAGCATCCACCCGCCGCACGGTCGAGTTCGTTGGCTCGCAGCAACAGCGAAAAAGAAGAAAAAAAAGAACAACTGATTCGCTGAAAAGGCGTCGGACGGATCAGTCCACCACCATCGGTGTGGCGGCTTATCCCGCAGAGGGTGGCTTATCGCGCCACCATCCATCCCGCGTCGCCAGGCGTCGGAATGCGTGAAACAAGTCCCCCCCCCCCACCCAATCCCCCCGACAGATCCAAGTCAACCGCAGGCCCTGTGGGCGCATTGGAAGGCACACTCCAAAACCGGCACAACAATAATTACTCTATTACCTGTGCGTCACGCTTTGGTGGCGGTGTGGTGTTGGTGAATCGTAACATCGCCAGATGCGATTGCTTGCAGCGATACGAGCAAAGGAACACGGGTGCAAATGAGTCTGTATATATCGGTTACTTTATGAGTTGGCGTGTTTGTTTTTTTTCTTTCTCTTCTCCTCTCGTTCGGTTTTTATTTGATCGCCCATCCGCGAGGGGATTGTTTTTCCACTGTTTGTTTATTAGCTGTTTTATTTTTTTCAATAAGCCACTGTTTCTGTGGGGAAACAATGAGCACACACACACACACACGTGCTCGCGCGAACCCATTCACAGACTCACTGAACCGGATCCGTGCGGTGGCGCCTCGGACGCGTTCGGAACTCATTAGAACAATTAAGATTGATCGATAAACCGACCGTGCCACGCCAGGACGGACTGGTGTGGGCTCCCAAGGGCAGCGGGTTTTTCCGACGAAACGATGGGAGGGAGGGAGGTGTTAGTTGCTGCAGGTGCAATTGAATGTGCAATGTGCATTAGTCGAGTCGAGTGCCGGTCAGAACTATGGTTACATTCTTCCGAAGGCTGTCCGATTTACAAGAATGTTTTTATTTCTAGTGAAATTGGTTGAAGTTTCGTTCAATTTATCCAAGTTTTTGTTAGAAAATTCGGGTTTGTCTTGTCTCAACAGTTTGATGTATTACTGCAGAGATTTTGGTTTCCTTACAAAACACTGGAAATACTTTCCCGGATGAAAACGTGTACATCACTGTTCCCCGGACGGACAAACTTCCACATTCGCCTTTTTGCCAGCAGGTTGTTGTGCTTGAACGAGCCACAGGCACGGCCGACTTATCGAGGTGGGAGCGAGAGAACGGAAGCAGGGAGGGCCCTTTACCGGTGGGGATTTCCCGGTCAGAAGCCGGACCCGATGCGAGGGCTTGAAGTAAATGAGAAAATTAGTAGCATTTGACGCGGACTCCACTTAGAGATGGTGGGTGAAGGGAGTAGGTGGGGTGGTGGCGGTCACGAGGGAGCAAATATTGTTTCTTGTCCGTTTTTTTCTTCTTAGTTTTCGTATCGTTGGGCTTCCAGATTTGCTTTTTGTTTTTCGCTCTCCTGTGCCAGCTGCTGACTCGTGGCAATCGAGGTTCGCTGTCCGCTCGCGTTTTGCACTTCATCGATCACACCTTTCGGCGTGAAGTTCGATTAGATTTCGATAAATTCCCTGCCGCGAACCCACCCGTAGGTTTCATTCCCGTTCAAGGTGTGGTTTTTTTTTTTTTTTTGATTCGACTGATTAGAAGTATCTCCATATTCTGTAAGCAAGCGGCGACCGAACGGTGGAATGGTAATCTTTCGCCAATTTGTTGAGGAAGAACAAATGAACTGTTAAGAGTTTGGAAAAATTCATGTTGCCTATCGGTCCCGGTGCTTTTGTTCCAAAAATTCAACCTTCCAACCTTCAGCTTTGGGTATTCAATTCTGTCGTCCCTGGAAGGGGAAAAATCTACCTAATTCGTGCTTCTTTATCCTTCATTTTATCAGAGGTTTGTTTTTCTTTTTTGCGCAAACGTCGTTCGTCCTATCTCGTATCCATTCTCGCCTGATTAATGGGCACTTAAGCGCGCCTATGGCGGTGGCGGTTTTCTGGGTTCGGTTAAGGTGTGTGACACTTTGGGGATTGATATCGTAGGTTTTGGCCACCGATGGCGGCACGGTACTGATGGCCATACTAGGAGTACGGAACTAGGATGCCCATGGGCTGCCGTTTGACATACTTAATATTGTAGGACATCGCATGATTGGGGCACTGCCATTCCCGGACGAGCTATTCTTAGCCCTTCCATTTTTCATTAGATTTGTGGAGTTGACATTACTTGTCCCTTTCGAGGTGTGGCTCAAAATATTTGTTTAAAAGAAAAAGTATCACTCTTCTATAATATTTTTTCATAATTTGTGTCAGGAACTTGCACACATATCATAAATGATTTGAATATTTTTTTTTTTTGCGAAATGATTTTGAATTTGCCGAGAGAAGCATGTCCGAGCCGGCTTTCGTTTTCTTGTGGCTCATATGCACCGAATCAGGGTGCAAACCAATTCGATGCATCATTAATCACGCCCTTCGTTCGTAGCCTTGCAGTTTGGCGGAATTCACCTCGGCCGTTGGTGCAAACAATGTTGCACTCGGGAGCAGGCACCGGTGCAACACCACCATTTATCATAATCTGCTACCCAACGATAAGGAAGATCAGCAGCTTCTGGGAATAGTGAGGGCAATCAGCGCCGGTTCCTCCGGTGTTGGGAACGAAGTGTTAAGTTCGCATCGTTTCATTAGTGGCGGTTCCGGGCGCATTCGTACGTCTCCTTTTAAGTTATGGAGAGATATCCTCCGGTTTTGGCTGACCTGCGGGAGTACGTTCTTCTCGGCCCGTGCTTCGGTTGCTTTCGTTTGAAGTCATATTTCTCTTGCCGTACCGTTCAAGCTGCCCAAATCTGTCACTTTTGACAGCTGTTTTGTGTGTGCGTGCCTGCTGTATGCCTTTATGCTGTGGTTGCACTTTAATACCACGCTATAGGTTTTGGGGTGGAGGTGAGAACGGAGGACCGGACGGGCTATAAAAAGGACGAGCTCGAGCATTCCCCATACAGTGAGATCTGGTGTGTTTGAGGATTTTTGGAATCGTAAAATCGAAAATACCGAAACGTGAGTGCGCGCACGGTACGGGAAGTTGTGTTTTTATTTGCTTCTTCTTTCCCATTCGTTTTTCGTTTCATTTTTTCTTCGCGCCAAGCAAAGAGTTGTCCAGACGAATGGTGGTGCCTCCCTCAGAGCGGACAAGCGGTGAATTATGATTGCGGAACGAGCCGTAGAACGCAACTGTGTGGACACCACCGATCCGTCCGGTGTCACGCCGGCCGAATCTGGTGATATATGTTGAGGTCGAAAGCCAGCCCAAACAGCTGCACGGTAGACTTTGTTTTCTCCTGTCAGACCTCTTAAGGATACCCCTTCTTCAGGCAAATGTCCCCCCTCTTAACGCAATCCATCAAGCGGGGCGGGGTGGTGGGTGGGATATAATTTAACCGAAGGTGACAGCGCGGGGGCAAGGGGTGGATTACTTAATTAGAATATGAACTTGTCTCTCTGTTGTCGCTTTTGTCACGCAGCGGCGGGGCCCGTTGAAGGGTTTTAGTTTTATGAGCATTTATTTTTAGGCCCCGGCGCGGTGTACGCTGGCGCGATGCTTAGTTTACGACTAATTTCCTGTCGTTGTTTTAGTAAAGCATTTGATGGCGCTGTTTATGGCCGGTCGGGTGCGTGCATGTTTTTCTTAATAATGTACTCCCACGGTGTGATTGTTTTGTTTGGAAAATAGTGTTGGTCATTGCGAGAGTTTGTCATTGCCTTTCGTAAGCCATGGTATCCTTCTCTTCTCCTTGAGGCAAAATTGATAATAAAAATGAAAAGTGAATCCCTTCTAATCGACCACAGAGTCCAAAATATGGTAATTGCTTCATTACGGATGAGATTTTCCAACCGTATGAGAATGACAATGGAATCGAGCCGCATGCAGCATTGACATATTCCCTCGAATTCAAGTGCGCTATTCAGAATAATTTTCTTTCCAAGTTTCTTTCCTCAGTCTCCTGTGTCCCTGTGGTGAAAGATGGGTTGCTAATAAGATGATTTCAGCTCGCTTCCTGCTCTCTATGAATATTGTGTGTGTGCGCGCCAGGTGCCGGTGCATTGTGGAACGTCTTCCTGTTCCTGTTGGCTGACGCAATCATGCCCTCAAGGGTTGAACCCTCAGCTCCGGTAGCTGCATTCGTGTTCTGTCTTGCAAGCTGTTTTGAATGGCTGCTGCCGTGTGCTGTTGCTGTCTGATTAATTTATTCTATTACCATTTTCTCGTCTGCTGACATCCGCACACAATTTCCTGGCTACCTTCTCTTTTTCCTTTTTTTTCCGCTCCGGGTGTGACGTCACAGAATGCATCCTTGTTTGCAGCATATTTGGCTCGAGGTACTCGAAGAAATTTGATTGAGCATGGCCAAAATAATGATCCCGCGTCATCATAATGGGAACGGATATGGGGATGACAATCAATACATTGAGGAGGGGGAAAAAGAAACAGGCGAAATGGAAAAGTAAATCCGCAAGCAAGATTTTTCGCCATTGATTCGATCTGTAACGAGTTCCTTCCGGTTCCCACTTGAAAATCCTGCTTCCCAAAATGATGATATGGTTGTATGTTCCATGTCCGATGGGAAACGGAATGTTTTAATTGAATTGTTTGTCGATGTTATCTGTGTGAAAGATTTTACGGCAACTTTAATGCCCGCGCTTTTATCACAAGAAAGAGATTATTTCCTCTCATCAATCAGCGATGACGAGAATCTACGTTAACGGTGCCTAGTATCGTCTTAGTCCATCAAGGAGCAGTTCTCCCGCAATGGCTTTCATGATTGACATCGTCAATTGTTGTTCGCCGGCGTTATTCCACGCGCCTGATCTTTGAGCGATACTATGTTTTGCTTCTGCCAAAGTGGCCTCCTACGGAGACAAGTCGGTTCAACAATCTCGGAACGTGCCACTACTTCGATGGTATGATAAAGTTCTTGTGCGGCGAAGAAACGCGCATTGTGCCACGCGCTGTTTAACTAAATGTCGGGAATGGAGCTGTTGACATATGACCCCATGGGAAGTTTCCCGCTATCTCGCTACGGACGCGTGTCCATCTTGCCACGAGGTTTTGGGATGATTTGGAGAAATAATATTTAGATACCATCCCCGGGCCGATTCAACATCGATTTTGGACGCGGTGTCGTTTGCCGCGTGTCCTTTTTCCCATCGACTTTGAACTTTTGGGTACCCCTTTTCTCGCACTCCCGCAAGCACCGCGCTACTATAATAATAGATTTATGATAATTTACGTAACCGCTTCTGTTTGTGCTTCCGATCAAGTGGAATTTTGTCGGGCGTGGGTCCGCACGTCTTGGTTTTTTTTTTTTATTTCGGCAAAGGGCGAACGTTCATCACTTGGTTTTGATTGTGTCATTTTTCTGTGACATCGACAAAAGATAAACAAAGCAAGCTCCATGTATCTTTCATCCACTTATTTCCTTCCATTTAATTGTTCCAGATTGTACATCTTGACGTGGATCGTCTCTCTTTATCGATTGAGTTTATTATTTGTGTTTATCCATTTTTAAATTGTTGCTCGAAATGAAAACTAACACCAACGGATGGCGCCAAATTTACCGTCGATTAATCCGTCCTACCAAGTTCCACCGGGTGACGTCAAGCTCTCGTTAGAAGCTTTAAGGATTGACTAATTGACTCACAAAAAGGGAAAAACCGTCCCGACGCCCCGGGAAGGCGCAGCGGTGTGTGTCTAGGGCTTTTCTTCAAACTTTTCCACTGTTCCACGGCGGTGTTGTTGGCAAGTGGCAGTGGTTTTCCGCTGGATAATCTCTCCTTACGCTTCGCTACCTACGCTGCACCATAGCGTCCCCACCCATTACCTACTAAACTCGCCGTGCCCCAATAATAACCTTGGTGTTTGTGTCTGGTAGACGGATTTAATGAAATTGTGTTTCCTTCGCTGGCTTCTTCGCTCGAGCGTGTCAAAACTTTCATAGCTTCCAACTATTAATTGGAGTGCTCTGTGAAGTTAAAACAGCAGGTGTTGGGGGTGATGGGTTTCAATGTATCGTGTAAGGCGTCGCGAACCTAAGCCCTTTTTGCGCCCCCTCTAAGCCAACATTCGTCAAGCTCTTTAGGTTTGAAGATGATACTGTCCGGAATGTATAAAGCAATGTTGAAAGATTATAACGAAAGGATCGTTGGTTGTAATAGATATCGAAGTTCGATCTTTAATAGGTAAACAAATCATCAAAAGTTTAATATTTTAAAGTTTATTTACGATGACTTTTGAATCCGAAAAAAAGATTTACACTTTGTTTGAACGATCCCAAAAATGTTTACTTTTTTAAACACCAAAGATAAAGCTTGCCGGAAGATTTAAATTTGACACTTGGGAACGTTGTGTTTTCGCTTTTTCAACTGTTTGGTAAAGAAGGCTGTTTGAAGGACCTACATAATATTATATGTTTCGCTCTGTTTCAACCACCATTGTCTGGAGTGGAATGACTGTGCCACGAC
The DNA here is from genome assembly GCA_034621735.1 of Anopheles plumbeus. NCBI lineage: Eukaryota > Metazoa > Arthropoda > Insecta > Diptera > Culicidae > Anopheles > Anopheles plumbeus. Next base: position 18 of record JAOEFI010013764.1, on the reverse strand, counting down.
CCCCCCCCATTAGTACTC
>JAOEFI010013737.1:0-20971 GCA_034621735.1 Anopheles plumbeus | reverse complement strand
CTTCGGCCATTGTGTCTTCAATATCGATAATGGATTTGGCTCCATTTCGGTATTACACTTCTTTTCTGCCCCGTTCGAAAACAGAGCCTCCCACCGGCGACGGTTCGGCTTTCGTGTTTGAATAATTCAGAGAGCTGCCACCCGCAAACGATGGCCGCACTAACTGACTTCTGATAGCTTTCTTTGAAGTCGACGAAAGGGCAGATCCCGGTCACGGGTTTGTCGGACGCATGAGATTTCACCGCCTTCGCGGTAGGCGAAATGGGCAACATCGCGATACGTTTGAACTCTACTCATTAACTGTATTGGAAAGAAGCAATCTCGAAGTCAGATTGATTCGAACAGATAGTCAATTTTATGTGGGTAGGCTTTTTGCATACAGGTAAAGAGTTGTTCCTGACGCGATCCATTCAAACAATTAAATAGCACCAAAGACAAGCTTTTCGTTCGTCCGTTGTTTGGCAAATCACTCGAAACCCTTCTGCACCTGATAGGCCAGGAACCAAAGCAGGTTGAAGACGGGGAAAGAGAAAACCGCTTGCGAACAAACAATATGAATGTACCATTTCAAACCTGCCCGAACCGGGTTCGTATTTCATGCCCTATAGGGCCTGCAATAGCGGCAGCAACAGCGGCTCTACGCTTAGCTGCTATTTTCCCACGCTTTTCCTCTATTCCGGCCGATCGTGGGTTTGTTTGAATTTGCCTGCCTGCATGCGCGTTTATTTCGGGTCCACGAAGTCCTAATTCTAAACGGCTCGTAATTTTCCGAACCTTTCGATTGTCATTCCCAGCTCGACCCGCTGCGGAAAAGCAGCGACTTCCGGAGCGATACAAAAAGGGTATGCCAATTATTTCTACTCAAGGAGCCAAAAACGTGAAACAAAATGTTACAACTCATATATTGACTCATAGAGAATTTCTTTTATGAGTCGGACCGCTCGCACGCACACATGCATATTAGTAAGATATGGTATTACTATTATCATACTTCCTATATTCGTTCCTGTTCCCCTTTCTTTCTCCCACACAGCGCAAAGTTGCCCAAATAAAGGACAAAAGCTTAATTCACATTTTCATCTATGCTTTATTTGTCGTTTTAGCCATACCTATAAAATCAACTCTGAAAAATATTATAATAAAAACATACCGCAGATTCTGCTCGTTCACCGACAGCATATTACGCGCCTGTTCCGCAATCGTCACACACTCGTTCAGCTTCGCTTTCTTGAAGGACGTGTACTGCTTGCTTTCATCCGAGTCCTTCAGCAGCGATCGCATCAGATCCTGGTTGAGCACACCAGGATTATTAAATCTGCAATCCTCCTGCATCCTGAAGAAATTCTGTGTAAGGAAGTTCCGAGTTCTAGACTCTGAACAAGTGACCAGTCCTTTCAAACTACTTCATCGCTTCGTTCCGCATTACACCCAAGTCCGACGCTTGCCGCTCCCGTTCTTCCCGACCAGCAGATTGACCCGCTTGTTGAACTCGACCGCCAAATGTCGATGACGTATGGCGCCCTGAAATATTATAGAAAAACAAAATCATTACCCACAGCCAGCAAATGACGAAAAGCCTCACAGTTAAACGCGCAGCGTGCTATGGCTTGTAGCTAGAAGTTAACAGAAAACACAGTTTAACGACGGTCACCCAACTTGGCACATCAAACGCACACACTTGGCACATCAAACTTGGCACAAGCTGATGGCTGATTTTACCAATTTAATATTTTTTTCAATAATCATCAAGTCCTTATGTAAGGATTTCTACTCCTCCCACACACTGTTTCGTCCAAAATTTGGAAAAAAAGTCATTACTTGTCAGGTAGTCTATCAATTTCGATCAAATTTGGCATAAACACTTCTTCTAGCCCCACACAATATGTGACGAATTTTCATCCTTCTTGGAGGGGGAGCTCCACATTACCCGGCTCCACAAAATCGTACTTTGGGCAATATGGGTATCGTTTCCGTGGTTGTTTGAGTCTCTAAGTCGATTGGATACACTTGGGATTCTCAATTCCACTCCCGAGATGAAGACTAGCTAGCCATTGATTCACCTGGAGGGATAGATTTGTCTGTTAGTTTTAGTGACATGGTGTCTTCGGTACAAGAACTAATTGAATTCGTGTACCGGCAGTCTCACAAAATACCATGAGAGAATATGGTTAAAGGAGAGCTACCCTAGCTCCCAAAAATGACGACGTACAAGGGATTAATGCTAAATAAAGGTCTATTGACATTGCAACCATCGTCGATGAAGCTGTTAATTTTCCTACAGAGTTCTGAAACTCTTCGAATCTGCTAAAGAAAACTTGATCTATTGAAATTCTCTAAAGTAAACTTGATCGACAGAATTAACATAAGCATTCCTGTATGTGTTAACTTACAACATTACATTACAACCCTAAACAGTAGTTTTCCCCTAGGTTACATTTCATTCAGAGTTGAGTAAATTTTAAAGAATGGATAGAATGTCTATGTTTCGGTCGGTCGGTCGGTTTTGGGCGATCTGCGAAAGTCTTTCCCCACCTCTTCACGATACCGGCTAGAAACCATGGATTACCGCCCTGGGCTAACCGGAAATGGTTGGTCGGGTTGAATCGGTACTGTACCGGTACCGGTTGAAATAGGGTTAGGGCAATATTTAGAACGATGCGTAGGTGTGCGAACAACAACTTCTCATTCGAAGCGCTATATTGATTTGGAAATAGTTAACATAGGCACTGCCAACGGATTTATTCCAGTTTGCAAAACACTGAAACGCCTCGCAAGCACGCGCACGGCCCGCTGCATCGCGTTAGCGAAAGACGCATGTCAAACCCTGCCTCCCAATGAGACGGTTGCTGTTCACATTAGCGCACAAGGTTCAAGGTTCGGAAAAAAAGGTCATGAATTGTTATTCAATCTTCATTAGTCTCCAAGACGATTTTCTCCAGAGTCAGCTCTGACGCACTAAAAACATCATTTTTCCATTCATCTCCAGCGTGCAAAAACAGTTCGATACTACTTTGTTGTTGTTGTTATTTTCGCCCAGAAAAGGTGGTTGTGCTATTGCGCCTAGTTTCAGACCCCAGCCCGGGCAGCTTCAATTGTTTCTTACCATTAAGCATGCATCATCGCTTCGGTAAGGCAGCCATCCACTGGCGACTTAGCGTTGTTGTAGTTGACGATGTTGTTGTTGCTGTAGGTGCCGCGCATAACCGCTTACTTTGTAGCACACGCTTCGCAAGGTTTGTGTACGTGATTTTTTTGGGTTGCCTCTCAATCCCAATTCTGCTCCTACTGGGAAGGCTATCTTGAATTATGATGTTTACGGAATGCAGGTGAATGAGTTGATAAGCGGAGAAATGTGCGGAGAGGGCGATTCGCATAGCCGGGGCTCCCAGGCACGGTCAGGAGGGAAAGAGGAAAGGGACGAGAGTCAGTGAGGTGCCACGAAGGGTCGGAAATCAGAAATGCCATAAATAGTTTATCCACCCACGAGTGCTCCATTCCCCGGACTTCTACATTGACGTTCAAGCGCCCGATACTGCCCTTGTTTCATTCCCCAATCTTTCTTCCTCCCTTCCTTCCTTCCTCTTCGTCTGCCTTCCTTCCTTCCTCCCTCCCACTCCTTTTCTCAGCCCATGGAAGCACCTGTATGGCGCTTTAGACTTGCGAAGGATTCAGCGATCAACAAAGCTCTCCCGGGGCAGGACGAGACGTTGTTGCCGAAATGGTGCAAACGTAAAATTCTTGTAAAAAAGCTATGGTCCGTGGGCCGGGTGTGTTTCAGGGCCTTGGGGTCCTGGAATGGGAAAAACGTGCCAGGAAACACCACCAGCAAACAAACATCGCTTTCCGTTGCCAGGACGACGGCTACCGTACTAGCAAGAGCGGTAGTCGGGCTAATTTTTATAGGGTTTTGCTACAGAGTGCTGGCTCCCGGGCTTTCGGTTTTGCTACAGCGGTCAAAGCACCCGATCCGCTCCGCTACTCCATATCCACTAGAAGATTTGTCAAAACAATCGGAGGAAGAGGAGAAGCAAATTGTCGATGCCCATAAAAACAGGAAAGAACGTAGTGAGCCGTGCACTGGAGCAGTATGCCAATAAACAATCTTCCGGCCCTCTAGTGCGTATTCCACATACAACAATTAGAGACAAAATTCGATCGTAAACAATCACACAGGCCGTGTGTGTGTATGTGGCTGTATAATCATCAGCATTGTTGGGTTCTCCCATGCGCCTAAATTCGCATACTGGAACTTTCCCGAAGCGTACCGGTGCCGAACTGTCTGCAGCCTTTTTCCATCCGCACGACCAGAAAGAACTTTTCAAATTCGCCAAACCGTTAGGGTAAACGGTATGAATTTCTTCAGCCCGATTGAAACAAGCATGTCAGTTCCTCAGAAGTGAAGCAGATGAGCATTTCCAATTGATTAGAAAACTTAAGTTGCCTTCCTAGAAACCATTGATGTCTGAGTCCGGGGTGCACCCGGGGAACGACCTGAGGAATGTCGGTGCAGGTGAGACCGTCGTGTCTATCCGTCGGAACTGATGAAGGCAGCCCGGCGTATGATTGCAGTTTCTAGTGCACGCGATTTGCATGATTGCGCTTCTTGGGGCACGGTCACACGAAAGCGGAGTTTATCCGTTTTTTATTAGTTTAGTGAAGTTGGTGCGCTCCGGGGAAGTTATCCGTTGTGCGAGTTTGCCATCGGAGTGCCTCCCAATTGAGGCGCGTGGAGGGGCGATTGTAGACCGCACTGGTGCATCTTCCGGTCCTCGCTGACATGAGGATGAGCTACGGAGTATTGCTACTCACCGCTCTTGGCGTATCTGCAACAGGGGCAGGGATTTGTATTCCCGCTGTCGTTCGATAGAAATTTCCACTCTCGAAACGGTTGCTATTTGTTCGATGGAAGTCCGTACCAGCGATAAACCCCATTTCGAGTTATGGTTTTTCCTGCTAAACCCCATACGTGCAATTGATATTATATGAGCAGTTTCCAGCTTATTTAATTCTCCAGATTTTCGATAAAGAAGCTCGCATGATAATCTCGAGTACAAAAGTGCAATTCAAGTGCAAACACTACCGGAAAGCGTTCGTATGCAATGGTGTATCCACTTGTGTCGGATTTTACCAGATTAAAACATTGGACCAAAGTTGTCTTCTGCATTTTGCAGCCTTAATTTGTAAATGATATCTGACTTTCGCATTTCATCCTTCTTTTTGTGGCCACTTACAGCAAGAGCATTAGATCGGAGGGCATATTTATTAAGCCTCGATGGACGTTTTGGTGTATTCCGTATTCTTGTGCACGAAGGAAAACAGGCATTTCTGGAGAATGATAAGCAAGAAAAAGAACGAAGGAAATAGCTGGCCATTTTTGGATTTTTGGGTGAAATTTTAATTCCGTTGTGCGGAGGCGACAAGTGAATCCCTCCCGGTTGACCCCGTTTCAAGCGCCCTTGCCTTCTCCATTTGTTCCCTCCATTTATGCTCTGTTCAGCGCGAACCTGCTGCCATTTCCTTTTCATGTAAAAAATAAAAAAACAAACAACACCGATCCTTTCTTCAAGAGTTTTGTCTTCACCTGACGTAACGCCCGGGGACGTTTTTACGTGTTTCATCTGATAAAAATTCCATCCCTTATCAACATTCGGTTTAAGTTTCGTTTGAATGGTTTGCCGTTGTGTCGATGGTAACTCTTTTCTACTGTGCCAGGCAGGGTAAGCAAATTCCAGCGGACACTCAACGGATTATCCGTTTTAATCCTAATCTGGTTTCCATTTTCCAATCTGCCGACCCTGACATCGATCGGCTTTTTGGAGTTAATAAAAAACTTATTAATTTCCCGCCCCCTTTTGTTTATGAACGGAACAGGGACATGTGGAACACATCAGCGACTTCAGTTGCCGCTTTGCACACCAGTAAATGACCGTTCGCTTATCCTTAGTGATGAGTAGGTAATGTCCGTTCCGTTTACTGGCTACTCCCATAACATGTGTTTATGGCAATTGTAACGCTAATGGGAAAGATAATGGGACCTATTGTGAAACTCGGTTCGAGTTCGAGAACTCACTTAATCGTCACTTTGGTATTGTGAAAGACGATTCGAGTTTCAGGCCGCAAATGACAGCAGCTTATTTGTCGATGAAAGCGTTTTTGACGACCGCAGCGGAAAAATTGGGATTGTCAAACTAGAATTTCGAGACGAATTCGAGAATCATTTCTCGGACAGTATTTTCTGGCAAAAAGTACAGCTACAGTACGAAATTGTTGTGAAAATGAGGTTGTTTTACATTTAAAAAAAGGGGGGAAAAATGTTTAGAAACTAATGAAAATGAGATCTAAATGCTTGACTTCTTACAGTATCTACAAATGGTGTATGTTTTGTTAATTTTATATATTAATCAATTGAATTTAAAAATGCCCTTTCAAAGTGGCCAAGCGCATGGAAAACGGCTAAGGGGGTAATTCCGCAAAGGGATGTCTAACAGTTTCTAGAAATATTGAAAAAGGAATTATTCTGGAATTATGAATAAAATTATTCTAGCATTCTTCTTACGAATGAAATAGCATTGTTTCAAATTCTCCTATAGCGGAGCAAAGCATTCAGCAGGTAGCGTGAACGCTGCCACGCTCCACAATAAACGCACACGCTTCGCACTCGGGTAGACACAGGAGATTCCATTCTATTTTTCGTTGCATTCCTGTGTTTTACGGGTACAATTTTTAAACGGTAGCGTCTCATTTTTTCCTCATTTTTGGTTCACTCTGGCTGTCATTCTGGACGCCTATTTTGATTTCGTTCTGAACATACACAATAATTTTGAAAATGTAAGTGACATTCAAAAGAAATGAATGAGAATTTGTATGTATTGAATGTACTAAATTATCTAATAAAGTATCTAATCAGTAATCTAAGTATAATAAGTAATCTAATAACTTCTTTTAGGGAAACCAGAAGTAGCTTTATTCAGCTCCGAGCGATTGATAAAACTATTTTTTTGTGATTGTTTACATCTGCAACTGCCTGTTTGATCTGTTTGATAGCTAGCTTAAATCGATGAAACTTTATCGACTCGAAACGAGAACGGCAAAGCCAAATTTTTCTTAATTCGATTCGAGGGCATTCGTTCGAGTTCGTATCGATGCGAGTTTCGCAATAGGCCCTAATGATTGCGCCGCGACGGATTGAATTTGACGCTCGCTGAGTGATGAAGCGTGAACAGTCCGGAAGATTTGCCACACCACCACGAACTGTAATGCTTGTGTATGAACGCACGTTTGATCGTGAAGATAATGAACATTGCTATCGACAGACGTTCCTATCAACGCAGGTGACTTTGGCAATTGACAGCTAATTCTTTTAGACTGACTGGGCGCCTCCACGACCAGACGTCTCCATTCGAGTGGAACACATTTTTTATACGCCGTATACTTACGTTCTTTTAGATTCTTTTCCTCACCGTTGCTACTACTTGCAGATTCAATCATTTACTGACTGTTTGTCATTACACGAGTTTCGATATCGAACGAAATAATGGGAAAAATTCGTTAGTTTGTTGGGCCAATTTGATAATGTTTTGGATAAGGTTTGTTTCCAATAGCCGGAGGCGAGTACCTCATTAAGAAATCCGGCTATCGAAAAACGCGTCGACTTGCAATGAATAGATGAACCTCAGTCTTTGTGCCTTTATTTTTAAGGCAATGTGGATTATTTTACTATAATATTAGCCGGAAAATTTTACAATATGTTATGGCAACCGTTCCTCGTAGTGTGGGCGACTGCTGTGCCCGTGTCGTTGTCGTCCGGCGTTTGTAGACTTTGAATGTATCCGTAACACAATCCGCTCTCGGCGCTCGAGGCGAATGTCAGTCATCATTCATTAGTACGGAAACTCGTATCCACCGAAAAAAATGTATTCACCGCGCTCGTGCTGAACCATTTGTGAAGGATTTTCCCGGCACAGAGTGCAGACCCCACCTGTATGTTTATGGAAAACAAATGATGAACAAATTGTTATCCGGCTGCTTCGATCAAGCAAGGACGTTTTGCGTTAGGCATGCAAACTAACAGGTGACGTTTTGTAAGGGTGTGGGTAGGATTCAAAGGGTGGCACTCTTTTAACATAGCTGTTGCCCGAATATCAAAAGAAATTTGAAGCATTACGTTTTGATTCGAAAACATGTTTTTTGGATTCCTTACCTTTTATTCCAATTAAAACAATTAGGATCCAACAATTAACAATTAAAACACGCTTCACCCAGACGACGTCTAAAGTCTGAAATAGACTGTCTATTACAATGAGTGACAAAACGACGCGTCCCTCAGTGAACATACGCTCGGTAACGTACACTACTTTAATCACTCATCCCTCATTGCAACAGCTTTATACTCCAATCATGAACGCCTACGTTTTGGGAATATTAAAGCCGAAACAATAGATACATGAAGGCTCATGTACAATCCAGCATGCGTTTATAAAATGCATTTTACAGAACCAGCGTTAATTATGTGAATTTTTGGTAGTTATTTCAGGAGCCGCAGTTATTTGACCCTGAAATTATTAAGCAGTTTTTTTACATTTCCCCTACTAGCCGTCTCAGTTTCGTCCGTTGATGAGACGGAGGCAAGCCAGAGCCAGTGTTCCATCACTCTGGCTACTGCTTTCCATTGCAGTTAATTGCATTGTTCGTCAACATTGCACTAACACTGACCTTTCAGCAGATTCTCAGCAATTCACGCACCACCCCCTACGTTTGAGTTGAACGATAGATTTTCCATTTCCCGGCACACGGTTGCTTCGCCTAGAGGGGTTCTCGGAATACGGAACCAGCGCCCGGTCTGACATAAAGCCGCTTCAATGAGCCTCGTGTCACTTAGGGAAATTAAATCAATTAGAAGAATTACTGTAGCTGTGGATGGTAGAAGGAAACAAACATAAAAAAGCATCGTAAAATAATCAATTTTCGGTGCAGAAAAAGAGTAGAGAAAAAATAAGCGCCGAGCCGAGAACAAAACAAAACCTTCCCACACATGTATACTCGATCGAATCATCTAATTGATTTTGACAAGTTTCTGGAAGCGTGAAAGCCGTAAATGGGCTGCACGCGAAAATACGCAATAGCTCTACCATCCTCTACCCTTCCCATTGTTCCGTTATTAATCATCATGAAATATAAATTTTTTGTTTTTTATACTGTCTTCCTTTGTTCTGGTTGTCATTCGTTATTTCCAGCCTTCTGCACAAATCACAGCGAAAACACTGTTACCCACTACCCTCCTCCCCCTTGCCTTCCCCCTACACCGTCACCCTACACCGTCCCCCTACATGTGCCGTGCCCCACTTGCGAGCATCCGCGATGTTCTGCTTAACTGTCACCAGTTGGCACGGGCCCCTTTCGTTGTGCCTGATCCTGTTCGGAAGACGGTCCTGGCGAGTCCACTCATGCCGTACTATTTTTAGTTGCCCCTTGTAGTCCTTGCGCGAGGCCCTGCAGGATGCACGGCGATCGGGTCTGGAACCGAATGGTAACAAGAGGACACTCGTTCCAATGCTCGAAGCCGATACTTGACGAGGTTGATAGAATGAGGTGGGGAGGCAGGGGCATTCAATCGTCATATCATTTTGATGCGTTCTACTAGGTTCGACGATGGCCGTTTTGCTATGCTTAGCTCTTGTATCATCGCGCAGGGTTTGAAGTACCCGGGTGGGGTTGGCGGGGGCCATTCCTTAAGGACGTTCAAGTACCAGAACGCGCCTTTCGTATGGGTGTCGAATTCAGAGCTATCGGCTATCGGTTACTGAGGCCAATCTACAAAATTTGCATTACATAATATGTGGTTGTTGAGATGTGGACTCAATGGGCTCGATCCCGATGTTGTGGTTTTCTTTATTCTTTGGCGATAACGAGCAGGACCCTCTAAAAATGAATTCCCAGCGCTGGGGATTGAACCGTCAATGCGGCCTTAAAACCTGCCCACGGATCAGTCGCTTACGAACCCAAACCATCTGCACGAATCATTCAATTTCAGTCACAACTACCTGTTTTTTCAGCTTTCGAGAGGTCCTCTGGAATTGTATCCGCCTGTAAAACTTTCGTACAGAAGGACCAGTGCTCGTAACAATTGATCAAAAGGTTTCAAAGGGCCAGTTACCAAGTCTGATTAGGAGTAAGTTCGACTTAAGCTACATCCCAAGATGTGCTCAGAAAGTTATGAAAATGAGGAAGGAGAAGAATTTTAAAATTAAATTGGTAGAAAAGTATAAAGTATTCTGTGCCGTATATGATTTATTAATTAACGCCGAGACGTCGTGACGAGACGCTGACTTTCGACAATTCGACATAACAAGCGACATAACGGACCTTGAAGGAAAATAATCCTGTGGTGTTAAATGGCATGGTCTTTGTGCCTGTATGTGTGGGTCGACCCACCCTTCTGCAGCTTTACGAATTTGCGAACTTGTAACTTGTAAAAAACCTTCCGTACCTTCAAGCTGTGTGGCAAGTGGCGTCATGAAAGCAGCATAAAGATCATCGCCGCCATAACCCTTTGATGTTCATAATTCACACAACAAAGACAACGTTTATTTTATGTCGAGTTTGAAACGGAACAATAGAACTCGAGTTAAGATAATTGATTCGAGTTACTTTCCAAAATTCTGATATCGTGAGATTATTCCTGGTGAAACACATAATATGGTAAGAACATAATAAAATATAATTAAACAAAATAATGGCCGCAGGATCGCGCCACAGCTCAATGGACACCGTGCATTCAAATGCCGGTATAAAAGTCGGGATAACATTTTTCATAAACTTAGGTTTTAACTGTTTCAAATGGTTTAAATCGATGTGTTATAACAATAGAAGGTACAATATAACTGTTACAGGGTATTTCTCAACCTCCGAGGTGAACAGTCACGAAAGAGCGTAGTAAAAAAACAGAGAGTACGGGTAGCGTATTAATGGTACGGGTTTTTTAATGGGCCGGACTAAAGCCGTGAGCGGGAAGAGACTCGCCTCCACTCCCCTCGGCGCTCTCCACGAAGATGTGGACAGAAGCGCAAAGACCCGGATGATCACCGAATCTCCCAATCAGTTCAATTTGCTACAATCCATCGGTGACAAAGAGATGGATTGCGTTGTGAACAAACTGAACTGTTCAAGCCTCGAAAAAACTGCCACCACCACTGCCGCTTGTAACAGTTCCAAGCACGAACGTGGGAGATGTGCATTCACAAATAATTACCGCCGGAGTTGTCGGATACACAACATCAGTATCTAACAAAGGTACAGTAGTTCGCACCACTACTGCTGATTTCAAGTCAGTGGTTGCGCATTTGAAAAAGATCGGTACCGAATTCCACACGTACCAACTGGATGACTATAAGACAACAAAAATCGGTCTATCGCGGCTGATCGATATGCCCATTAAACAGATACAAGAAATTATACACAGTGAAAATGTTGACTGTCCATTCTGTGTCAGTAAAAGAACTATCGGTACGCCAAAACCGTTACGAAGACCAAGCACTATATTTACTGCACTTCCGCAAGGGAGCGGTAAACTTGAATGTGCTACGCACAATAAAGGCGTTGTACCATCAAAGAGACCAACTGCGCTAGTTTTCGGGACAAAGCGGTCCCATGCATTGTAAGAACTGTCAGCGCTTTGGCAACGGGGCAGCTTGTTTTCACCCGCCAATCTGTATTAAATGTGGGACAAACTATGCCTCATTGGCGTGTCCAGTAGCTTCAGCGACGGACGATGGCATCAAACCGGAGCACAAATTGAAATGTACAAATTGCGGTGGAAATACGGCGAATTTTGCCGGCTATTCCAATAGACCCAAAATCATCACAAAGCGATTTGAAAGCGCAACAAGATCCACTACCGGCTGCCCAGGCTCAACAAGGAACTTCCCCGCTCTACGCACACCGGAGCACTCTCGTGTGCCAGCTGCCCTCCATACAATGCAAGTGTACACCACCAATAGTTCGCTGCATCACGCCACTACTTACGCTGCGAAAGTTAAAGAAATGCCCTCACCGAGCAACGACGATACGCTTTTCAACGCCTAAGAACTTACGAAAAATAATTTCCGACACCTTCACACATTTGAAGGTCTGCAATTCAAAGCAAGAGCAAATATTGGGCATATTCCAGATCGTTCAAAAATACTGTTTTCCGTGATGGCGACGTCAAACGAACTGAAATGTCTTACTGGAACAGTAATAGTATTTCGGACAACAAATTAGAACTGGTGAATTATCTATCGAAAATTGGAACACATGTGAGGCGGTAGGGATTAGGATTTAGACAATAAGTGACAAACTATTGTTCGTGATGGCCTATCATCCATGTACTAATGTGAGCCATGTTGACTTTAAGTCTGCGAATCTGGCTGGCAGAATCCTTTTTGATGAATTGCATAACGGAAATTTTGCCTTGCTACATCCGGATATTCCCACTTATATTCCTGCCGATACAAACCTTCCTCGAAATCCTTCGACTCTTGACATCATTTTAACTAACAATCAGCATGAATTCTCTATCCTTGAAACCATCACAGATGTGACTTCTGATCATTTACCTGTTATTTTCTCTCTAGCCAACAATAGACCTCACCTCGTAGACCTAAAAAAAATATCTGATTATGGCAGAGCAAATTGGGCCTTTTTCGGAAATCTTATAAAGGAGTAAATAGACCTTACGGAGATCCACCCAAACAATATGTATGACAAGACTCCTGGTAAATTTAAACTCATCCTGCCGGATGAAATTCTATCTTTAATAAAGCTGCGCAACATCTACAGAAAAAGGTGGCAGAGACAGAGAAGGAACATGCACGTTGAAAGTATGTACTATCACCTGAAGGGTATATTCATCAATACTGGGGTGTTGATAGGACAGTCCACCATCCCGTGGAAGAACGAACTAAAATATCTGAGCCTCTATCTGGACAGGGGAATCACGTTCTGTAGTCATATTGAAAACTCCACAGCAAAATGTGAGAGGCTATTGAGGGTTTTGTACAGCTTCTTGAACAGAAGATCAAAACTGAATTTAAAGAACAAGCTGCTGCTGTTCACTGCGTTTTTCGACCAGTTCTCCTCTACGCATCGCCTGTTTGTGGAGACTGTGCAAGGTCACATTTGAAAAGGTTCAGACTAAACAGAACAAGATTCTGAAGATCATTATCAACGATCTATTGGCAAACTCTATTACAATGCGGTATGGGAATGATATTGATGTTGAAATGGAATGATGAAACCATGCAATAAGTGCCACTGAAAATAAGCTTCCAAAACGAGAGGAGAGTTCCTGGAATCAATCTGTGGCGAACTCATGCTCAACTCATCGTGGGAAACTGCATCCGCCTTGTCAGAAACGGCCACCTGTAGCAAGCAAATCGAATTAAAACCCGCGAACAAGACGAACGATGCTTCCGGGCAGCAAATTTAGCAAATAAAAGCAGCGAAACCGTTGCCATATCGATGCTGCTTCAAATGCACGCACAGTCCTTTAGTGGCTGGTGCGAGCTCCGGAAGCTGCCAGACGCAGGCCGTTCCGCAACGGAACTGAGAGAAACCCCGTGGCATTTCTTTCGCGCCGTCCGGGATCCGGGGCGCCATGAATCAATATTTAATCAAGGTCCAGTCTGATCGGACCCAGCCCCGTTCGCGATGTTTAATATAGCGTTTAATTGGTTCATAAAAGTTCGCCCGCGCCCAGGTTCAAAGGAAGAGACGGTGCGGAGGGCCGTTGGCGCATCATCATTATCTGTGCTCGCTATCCGCCTCTCTTGCATGCAATCGCTCAATCGCAGCCACTTTCCGATGCACCGCGGTTGTCGGCCCATCGAACGGTGCACAACAATGGAACTGCTTGCTCTTTACTGCTGCGTTGTTATATTTAACAGTTTCCTGATTAAAACAACACCAATACGGCTGCTTTACCTCATTCAAGTACTCCTGCTCACATGCCCGGCGCCATCAGTCGTGTCGGGCGGAATTATGCAGTTCCCCATCGTAAACTATAGTTTCTAGCTCGCGAGATCTTCGCGGTCACGGTTTATGGGCAGCGCCGTAAACCGATCGTTTAAGCGGCCACCGGCGGCCAAAAAGGTGTATTGCACAACGCCAACGCCATTGAGCCGGGTTCTCGAATGCAATCGGCGGATTCTGCTGGGATCAGCTCAATGTCAGGATCAAATCGTTAGCTGCGATGCGATAGAATCTGGACGCTGAAAGGAATTGCAGTCAATTGCAAACATCACGTGGCACGATAATAGAACACACCGCGCTAGGTAATGCTAAGAAGCTGCAAACCAGGTGGACGCACAGTTTATGTTTAAATCGTTTTATCAGATTGAGCGTGATCGCCGTAGTCACATAAATAGCCAACATCGGGGACCCAGCTAAAACCAGACAATTTTTATCTACCTTTACAGGGAGAATGGTTTTCCCACCTCCGATTGAGGTTTCGTCCCACACTCCCGGCGGATTCGCTAATGTGGGCATTTAATAACCCGGTCCCAAAAACTAAAACAGCGAAGAAAGACAACGGAGTACGGTTCGCCAGACCCGCTGTCAATTTCGACTCTTTTTACAAAATTTCTCCGGAACATGTCGCACGTCACTCAATTAGGCGGCGGCTGAATATAACATCGGAAAATGCTTTCGTCAACTTACACCACGGAAGGAACAGAGAAAAGAAAAAAACCGATAGGGATTCCATTTGGGTTCTGCTGTTCCGGAAGTAGCATCGCGCGTGTGTACTGTACTTGTCCATCGGCCCAAAGAGGCTTTGAAAGGAAGAGGGTGTGGAAGTGAGGGAGGAAGGAGTGATGGTAGGTGGCTCAGGTCGATATGGTATCTTTTTGCATACCCTTCGATTGATTCCACTTATCGTCCGGGCTCGCTCCAACTTCTCCTCATACCCCCCAACTCCCCCACACCCCCACTCACACTTCCACGCTACCCCCTTAACTACCTCTCCCATGCCGTGTCCTTGAATCTGGGTTTGAGTTCGCGTGCTGCTCAAGTACGCAAGGCGATTCCATTGCTGATGAGGCCCGCATCACAATTGTGTAGGTGTTGTTGATCGTTAGCCGAGTTAGTGAAGCTCGTTAGCGGAGCTTTTCCTGGTGCATCATCGTTATCGGTGTCCACCCAGAGAAGGGAGCCGCGAAGAGTTTTAGTTAGTTAACCGGTTTGTTGGATCGCTCGCAACGGAGTTGTTCAGTTAGCGGAATGGTTGCCGGGGCGCTACTGTACTGTCCGGTAGTGATTCGCATTTGTTTTGTGGGTTCCGGTGTGTTGTTTTTTTTTTTTCATTTATTTTGTGTTGTAGGTCCGGTTCCGCTTGGGGTGGGCGCTTGCTAACAGCATTGTTTAGATTTATTTGTTAAATTATTTGAAAAATCCCATGTCGTTTCAGATAGTAAAATAATCAATTATTGAAATATAGTGTGCCCTTCACAGCCGCTTCATCACAAATCCGCAGCAACAATCGAATGCATCGCGGCGGAAATGTGATGTTCGCTGTTTTCCGGAGCATGCCGCTCGATTATTTGATTTCGCTCGTCGCCAGCTGCTTATTTGACGCATTGATTGAAACGACAATCTGTGATCAAATAAGCATCTGGCTGCCGGCAAACAACACACGATTCGTTCCACCTGCCGGGCGGCAGCGGCGGTAAATACTACAACTTGCCACTTCGGTAGTCAAGTTCTCTGTGCTGTGCTGACGTGCTATTCCCAGGGACTTTGCCCGAGTGCGAACGAGTAGAGTGCGGCAGATTCTAGCGTAACCCTCTGGCAGTGAACTTTCGCGGGTCGGGATTTAAACAACACGATTATTCACGCAAGGCCCATGTATGTTCGACTGCAACTGGTTATAATGCGGTGCGGTCGAGCGGGCGGGGCAGTCGGCAGAACTTCAGGGGAACCATAACGGGTAAAGTATTCTCTAACAGGTTGCAGCAACGCCACCGAAAGTCTGGTAACGATGAAGTTTTGGTTTTCTTCTGGACCTGTAAGTCGGGTTCGGTTTCAATGAAGATTTCCTGGTTTGAACAAAAGCATAATTTACCATAAAGACCTTCTTCTTGCTCGACTCTGGCAGTAAGATGACGCTGACTGATGTATTGGCTAGGTCCTATTACTGTGGTTGTAGAGAAATCGCGCTTATTTTTAGAGTACATCGTTTGAATCCCCTTGTTCCACCAAACAACAGTTTACTCTCTCTTCATATGTCGTTTTATGCTAAAACATAGCGATAAAACAAGAAAGGAAAAAAACGTATAAAAACAATGGCGAAGAAAAAACGCTCTCCCTGCCTGCACATTGATTTCCTGGTGCTGTATCCTGGTGCTACCTCGTTACGGTTCGCCCTCACGGTACGCCGGCCCGGCTCAAATTCGATACTTAACTGCTCGCTCGCTGCGTTTCCCACCGGGACAGCTGACGCCATGGACCACTTCACTCCTTCGGGCTTCGAAAATGAATCCCGGCCTTGCCGAGCGGTAATGGGACCATGAATATTTTACTACCACACATTTTTGCTCGGATGCACGGCCGCCGTCGTCTGCTTTCTTCTTCTCCGGGGGCGCTGCCGGGCGCCGTGGATGACATGCAATCCATCGAAAACCAATTGTGTACCGAATCACCAGCATTTAGAAGCTGTTACGATCGGAAACCGCAGGGAGGGGGGCGTGGTAGAAAGGATAGAAACACGGGAAGAAAAACAACAACACATGATAAAGCACTGGATGCGAAGGCAGTAGCACCGGGGGAAAAAAATAACCCATCCTGTCAAACAGACTACCGTCGTGCTGTTTCATTACTTGTTGTTTTCTTCGTCTTCGCCGCTCCCCCGCCCCCGTCCCTCTCATTGGATCATGTAAGCAGGCAAAGTGGTTATCTCCGCTTTTCCAGGAAGCCAGCCCGGTCCCGGCGAGCTCAAGTAGAAGGCTAGTCCGAAGAACCTACCCACATCTTGGTGTTGGGTAGGCGCACCAGGAAATAAACAACAAACCCATGTGGAGTCGCCATAGGCGATCCATAGGTTTATGCTTGGCCCCTTCACTGCCGGAAGCATGTTCTTATTCTGCTGTACATGTTGATATCTTATACATGTGCCGGTCCGATATCTGAACTAATTTTTCCGTGGCCGTGGCAACCACGGGCTGGAATACGCGTTCAGAATAATGTTTTTCGTTGCAGTTTTCCCACCGGCAGTTTCTCCATCTCCTTCTCGTATTTCTCACTGGAAGTAGACGCTGCTAATCTTCTAACAGCCTTCTCTACCAACCAACGGCGTGATTAGTAGTAGCAGTATTTCTGCGTTTACGAAAATCTCATAGATGTTTTCGAGAACCCTGGATTTGTGAGGGATTTACGAAATGAAAATATATGGAACAATTTGTGAGTATTGTAGAAACGCTGCTGAATAACTTCACGCAGCAGAGATGAATACAATTTAAACATGGAATGAATAGAACAACACTTTTGTCAATGCCTGGGGTCTTTTTTGGGAATGGTGTCCAAA
Source organism: Anopheles plumbeus (assembly GCA_034621735.1). Classification (NCBI taxonomy): domain Eukaryota; kingdom Metazoa; phylum Arthropoda; class Insecta; order Diptera; family Culicidae; genus Anopheles; species Anopheles plumbeus. The sequence continues at coordinate 3,417 of JAOEFI010013737.1, read as the reverse complement.
GAATAGTGGGACACAAGGCATATAGTGCATAATTTGGGAAAGTTTTTATACGTATTTCTTTCTTAACGATCGCTTTATGGAACGTCAACGTATAGAGGAAGGCACGAAACAATCAGGAATTATGGGTTATTATTCACAGATTGTTTATAGACATTAGAAAATTGCTAATTTTGTCCACTTTGCTAATCACTCGCTTTTTCACGTCTCTTCGCGAATTCGCGTGCGATGAGTACTGTGTATATGAATCCGCCCCCGTTTCACCGATCTCATTGTTGTTTCACGTTCTGGGGTCGGCTCCTCCCAAACCTCAAACACCAACTCTGTTCGTCGTTTCATAAACTCACCGAATGTGCTGATGACCTCAAGCGCCCTTTCCTTAAACTCTGCCCACTGTAGCCGATGATCCCCAGCTAACTTTTGCACCAATTGCTGTAGCAATGTAGGGTTATTGAGTTGATTATCTTTTTTCGTAACATTTACTAGCTGCACCAAATTGTCCACTGCTATGCCAAAGTTGCCGATAAAGTGCAAGTTATTGCACTTCGGTGATGACGTCATCTTGTCTCCATCAACGAGCGAATTAGTAAATCTGTGCTACCATATCATTTTTTAAGGAGGTTAATTACTTCGGGAACGTTCTCTGGGATAAGCAATCTTCCAGTTAGCATTTCTCTTGCTGCTCCTTTCAATCATTTTTGGAGCCTTCGTATTCTGAAAATCCACACGTGATCGTGGATCGCTCATATTGGCTGAATCAAATTGTCCACTCTTGTTGATCTGCTGCGAACGTTGGCAGATCTTTCCCCATCACTTGTCATGCCGCAGTTTGAGCTTTTGTTGGACAGTGCGATTGTATATTTTATTCCTTCTTCTCTGGGGCGTCAGTTTAGTCCAGCCAATTGCAAAACTTTTGTTCTGAGCGCTTGGTCTTCCTAGACACTACGCTCACACTTCGTGATGTTGTTTTCATCATAAAGCTCTTCTTTTCTTATGACGCCTGTTTACACAATGTTGGTTCTTGTTGCATGAACAATTCCTGCTCAAGAGCAACCATTCAGGCCAAACATTTCCAATTCTATCTTTATTTTTTACGTTTTTCCGTAAAAAGTCGTCTTGGTGCAAAGGTCGCAACTCTTGACCTCGGGGCCGATTTTCCGATCTTCTCCGACTTAAACTTGCGTTATCGGCGGCATAATGATAAGCACCTCAACATTTTTGAAGAGTTTATGGGGATACGACCAATAAAAAAAAAAGACATCAAGAGAGATAGATACATACCGACGAGTCATTCCATTAAATTTTATGGTTGTCCGTTTCTTGTCAATTAAATGAAAAACCATGATAAACGCAGCAATAATGATTCTTTAACGGTATGGTGTTAGAGAGTATTTAACCTATCACCCTGAACTAAGTGAACCTCTCGCGCCTTTACCCCATGAACGTTTGTTAAACTTACTGCGCAATGATGAATGATGCGTATTGTTGCGTGCGCAACGGTCCGATGAAATACTGGTCGACGGCTTGACTGCGCGACTGTTCGACCAGCGCCACAATGACGAAAGACACCAGAGGTCGCTAGGAGTAGCTAGGCGATCGAGATCGAAGTGAATGACCGAAGTAATCAAAGATACCAATTATGGTGATAATGTTATCCCAGCTGAATTAGGGACAACGCTCGAGCATGTTGCGTGACGGAACACGAAGCGGATAAAAGGAGAGTGCAACGAGAGAACAGGTACTTTTTTTTCTCGAAAGAACAGCACGAAAAGGATAAAATTTTTTAACGCTACCGTGTTCAAACTCCGCTTTTTTCGTATTTTAGGCACCTCTCGGAAGAGCCAAAATATTAGTATATTTTCTGCGGTAAATAGTGACAATATAATCATTCAAGGCAAGAGAGCGCAAAGACCCACCATCACTCCGCTCTCTCCTATTTATCGCCTCTGCCGGCACGCATTGTGCCGACGGGATTACGCCGACGGCCCCAGGGTTGCCCGATGGCACCTGTCACTCTGTTGTGACACTACCCGCAAGTATACGCTTTGTTAATTACTTTACCGACAATAAAAGGAGTGTTAAGGAATTCCGCTATAATTTCGTGCCCAAATAATCCTAACTCTGTTGCAGGACGCAACACGTATGATTTCTCATTTCTCGTATGAACAATCAAAAGGCACACGGACGAATTCGAGATAACCAGCTAGTAGTGGATAAAAGTCAAGCGATGAGATCAACATAACAGAGGGTTGTACAGGGCAGTCCATGAGGCACGTGTGGTGTAAACATGTGTGGAAACGAAATTTAGCTAGCAGCTCAACCAGCCTTGGCCACTTCCAACCGGTGCAGTACCGAACTGGACGCTGCTGATAGATATTCGAGTTAAAATACCGCATAATGGAGGCGCCCAGTGGCCCGTGTTTTCATTATTTCGAGTAATTATGAACTGTCTTGCTTACTTGTGCATGAAACGCAGCAAATCAACCTTTCCGCAAACTATTTAATGGTGCGTGCTTATGCCTCCTCTGAGAGCTTCCGCGAAACTCGAAACCGGCCGCATCAGTTTCGGAGAAATTGTGCGGAAAACCGCTGCGCCAACCCCAGGCTGTTCTAAACCTAAGAGGCCATTCGCGTGTTCGGCTCGCGGTAACTGATTGGCTTTGCTCGCTTGGAGCTTCCCGGTCTCGCGCGCGCGATGGTCAGATGTGGCGGTATCAAAATTGCTTCACATCAGAACGACCCGTCCGGGCCCGGTCGGTAGTAATGAATGTGACGGCACCGGCAAATCGGATCAACCGCAGCTCGATTACCTATCACCTGGTCTGCTGGTGATTTCGCGCACAAATGACTTACGTTGCACCCATTCCTTCCAGGCAGGTGATAATTTTTTTTTGTTTGCGTGGGGAGGGGGATCTGGTGCGGGTGTTCGAGTGACTCGCTAGGTGGGTCGCTAGCGTAAGTGGGCTTTTGGTACGAGCTAGAGGATCGGTGGGGGATGGGGGTGGGGTCAGGAGAGGGTCCGACGCAAGATGCCGCATCATGCCGGTCGATTCTAGCCCGGATGAGACTCTGCCGGCGAGTAACGGCGACGAGCAGCCTGCTCGGAATTCGGCGAATAACATGTCACGGCACTGGCGGCGGCCTCACACCGGGTTCACACACACACACAGCTACACGTACAACCCAGGCACCGAAATCGCGCGATTTTTTGAGATGTTGCGCAACCCTCCGATACAAATGATGTACTCATTTTCACTCTCAAGTTGTACTCATTAGCAGAAATTAAGAGTACATCATTAAAAATGTAGCGCGACCCCTGTTGCGTGTATCGTTGTTTTTTTCAATTCTTTCTCTCCCATCCCCATGCTTCGGCTCTCCCAGCGACCGAAGCAAGCACGAAAGCAGGTACAAAGGAAACTC
>JAOEFI010013699.1:7452-21052 GCA_034621735.1 Anopheles plumbeus | reverse complement strand
GAGAGAGAGAGAGAGAGAGAGAGAGAGAGAGAGAGAGAGAGAGAGAGAGAGAGAGAGAGAGAGAGAGAGAGATAGAGGCACCACTACGACGCAGCGAAATGCGAAAGATTGTTAACCCTGGCCCAAAAAAGCCCGTCCAGGAGCCCTCTTCGAGACAGCGAGGAGATGCGCGACAACCACGACGTTTACCGACGAACGTGCACTTGGCGACTGACGGACGACCGATTCGCAAAACCACGGTTGTGTGTTTCTCTGTGCTTCACCCCGCCGGCCGCCGCACAGTTCACTTCTCTCTTTCTCACCCCGCCCCGTTCTCTGCTTCTATCCGCGCACCAACACCGCGAACCGCAGCGCAGCCACCGCCGCGATCGAACACCGCCACACAAAACGAACGACGACGGAGCAATGGCACACCGCAGCGCGTCACAGACAGCAGCAGCAGCAGCAGCAGCACCAGACTGTGGAGCAAATGGACAGCCACCCGGCGACTGCGGCGATAAGAGACCGTCGCGATGATGATTTGCGAGAACCGCCAGCAGTGTGAACGACCGTACGACGACTGAACGCACACGGCACCACTGCGAGCGGCAGGTCACGTGGGTACCGCGAGCGAACGAGCGCTCGAACCGAACCGAACCCGACGACGGCTGCCGGCCGACTGATCCCAGACGTTGACCAGCGCTCGATTGCCATTGCCATTGTTGCGGCACGGCCCGTAGCTGATGGCACCGCGCCGGCAACAGAGCGCACCAATTGATTCAATGGAGCGCAGTCCCCGTGTGTGCCCGCAGCGTCAGATGCGAAGGGAAGGGCGGCGGCGCGCGCGAGACGGCCGAATGGAACGAACGCGACTCTCGGTGCGAACAACAACCCCGGCCGGCAGAGTGGTGTGCGTCCACAGCACAGCCGCACACACATGCAGACAGCGCCGCCGGTGACTCGCGGGGCGCGATCGAGCGCGCGGTGCCTGTCTCCATCGCGCCGGCCGGTGCGTGCACACACCGCCACCACCACCATTGCCATCACCGCCGCCGCCGGCGGCACTGTTCCCCGCACGTAGTCGGCCATCCACGACGACGACGACGACGTGACAACCGGCGTAATCGTGCACGATTGTCGGAATCGTTATTTTATCCAGCTCCCTTTCTCTCTCTCTCTCTCTCTCCTTCTATCTCTCTCCCTCTATCTCTCTGCCTTTTTCGTTCTCTTTCATTTACTCGCGTGTTTTTGTTCCTCGCGGGTGCACGATAGTACTTAGTTAGCCGCTCGCTCGCTCACTCGCCTGCAGGTCGGTGCGGTCGTAACCACCGCCACATAGCCATCCAAGGACCTTTCGCTTTGTTGCTTCTGCTTCTCCGTCTGGTGGTGTGGTGGTCCGACTGTCTGTCTGCACGTCTGCTGCTCGAGCCTGTCTCGTCGCCCCGTCGCACCCTTTTGGTGTTCATGTGTCTGCTAGCCCCCGCGCCCGCTCGGCGGCCTCCACTCCTGGCACGTCCTTTGTGCGTTCCTGTCGTGCCGGTGTCCTCGCCGTCGATGTCCTCTCGCTGTGCTTGTGTTGAGGTTGTACTGGTGGTCGTCGTTATAGCGTCCTTCATCGATACAAAACCCAACAGTTCTTCTCCTCTGGGCGATCTGTGTGTTTCTCGAAATCCTCCCATCCCTCACGTGGCTGTGTGTGTGTGGGTTGGGGAACATTAACTAACACACACACACACACATGCAGAGTTGACGGTGGATGCATACACAGGCTCAGCGTTATGTTTTTTTTTTCGGCTATACGATCGGGCCCAGAGCGGAAGGGGTCTCTTTATTTAATATACGGCCAGCAACCCCATGCGAGACTCTTTTATATAAAGCATGGGTTTTCCTTGCTGTACTCGCGCCCTCCTGCTCTCGCTTTCTCACAGGTTTTCTCTTTCTCTCGCTGGCACACACTGCTTCGTGTAGTTTAGATGCCGGTTTTTCTGCATCACGACGAGTGGGGATCAATGAAGACGATCGAAGAGAACGAACGACGGAAAGAGAGTGAGGGAGAGAGAAAAGAAAGAAAGAGAGAGAGAGAGAGAGAGAGAGAGAGAGAGAAGGAGAGCGAGAGAAAGAAACGGAAAAGAATCGCCAAAGATCCGCGTATACCAGTAGTGGGCGCAGTGTGGAAGAAAATGGTTTTGAAAGACGAAAAGAAAATACCCGGCGTGTACTTGCGCGCGGCCAATGCACACGCTTCACCAACACAGGCGAATACGCGTGCGCCTTTTTCGGGCAGTCAGCCGGTGCGGCGCGCGAGAGAGACTGTGTGTTCAATTTGTACATAATGTAGCAAAGGTCGTCGTCGTCGTCGTCGTCGTCGGTCGCGTTTGCCTGTCTTTCGCCCTGCCGTCTCCACCGCCGCCCCCGTCACTCTACCCCACGACCGGGAGTGCGGGAAAGTGGCCGGGAAATGGCGGAACGGCGAAGGACGTAATTTTTTGGCGAAAATGAGACCGACAGATGGAGCCGCCACACACTGGCAAGAGATTTCGCGAATTTCGCCGTCAGCGGCCGCGCTCGCTATATATATACACGACTGCACATGCACGGCCACCACTAGAAGGGGGCGCGCGCGCGTGGCAGTTTTGTGCATCGAGGCCACCGCACATTTCCACGGGAGCAGCACGGGCGGCCCTATACAGACACAGGCACCCGCCGACGACGACAACGACGACAAAACATCGCTGTATGGTATCGCACTTCGCCGTCGTTCCATGGCCAACCCTGCTCCACTAGCTCAATCCGCCCCCCCGTCAAACACACACAGAGACGCGTGCTCTGTCAACGTTTCTCATCCCATCTTTCGCGAATGTCGCGAATGTCGTTGACGCACGACAAAAAGTAAAGACCGCAAAAAAAAACCCATTTACCAACCAGACGCAGACACCGCTCGCTCTCTTCCGGCGGGTTGCTGTGTGTTGTGCTATTGACAGAGCCGGCCACACACCTCCGCCCGCGGGTCGCGGGTCCCTTCGTTCGTTCATCTCCGCCGCGGTGGGGCAACATCCACCCACACGCCAAGAGAGAAAAAGGAAGGAAAAGACAAACTGCCAAGAGAAACGGAGTAAAAAGCAGGCGCGCAGGCGAGAAGAGAAGAAGAGTCGCCGCAAAAACCGAAGCAACGGCGACGACGTTGGCGCACGTCCTTGAGAAATGCGGTACTGAGGAGTCGCGATTGTTGCCGCCTTCCTCATCCGCGCTCCGGTCGTCCTGCTGCTGCTGCTGCTGCTCGCGGCATCCCGGTTCGAGAATCGGTGGAATTGAGTAGAAAAACTTGTCTGCGCTACCCTGCTGTGCTCCGGAGCGCCGGAGATTATTCTGCGTGGCCAGAGTGCATTATGATGCACTTAGTTTGGCGATTATCGATTGCCTATCGAAGGTGCGTTTTTGGCCGGCCGGGTAGTTATTTGTATAGCCAATTTATCTCTTTATTCACCTGGAATCGACCCGGGGGGGAGGTATGTTTGTCGGAAAACAGATTGCGCAGACAAGTTTAATGTGCTTTTCCTATCGAAGTTGGCCGTACAGCATTGCCGGAGATGGAGGCATATTGCGGATGTGTATGCATTTGGTTGACATATGATACGTTCATGGAAAATTGCAGATAGACCTTTTCATCCCTCGCGGAAGAAACGTTTCTAGTACAGAATTCGTTTTCCGGTTTACTTTCTCATAAAAGTAATGAGCATGTTGAATAGTATCCTTTTCCAAGATCAAAATAATTGGCAGAAAATCACCAAAAAAAAGAAGAGAGTGTCACACAGATGAAGTTAATTAAACATACATATTTGTAGTCTTGTACCCTTGCGTTACTAGTCATCTCTTTCGTTTTCTGCATTTGGTTTGACTTGTCAGCGATCGGTGACATGTTTTATGTATTCGGAAGTGGCGAAACGGTGGTGAGGCAAACAAGATGATAAAGACCAGATTCCATAGCATGAAGCATTCCAAACGGATCTAACAGAGTGCCAACCAGCCAGAATGCCAAAAACCCCGAGCGTTATCTCGGAAGAGACAGACAGAGAGAGAGAGAGAGAGAGAGAGAAAGATCAAGATCGTGTCGAATTTGGTGTTGGCGCGTCTTCAAGGCATTCATTTCGCACACCCATAGTATGAAGATGCGATCACTTCCAGTTACGATTCCGCTGTGTGTTGGTATATCTGTCTATGCTTTTCCTCTATGTTGTACGTGGATGTGTGTGTGTGTGTGTGTGTGTGTGTGAATAGGAACATTTTTAATTCTCTGCTCGCACTTCACACAGCGCATACTTTGGGTCACGTCCGCCCAACACGAATGCATGCGCCTTATGCTGGACCAAGGCGTTAGAGTAGATCGGTCGCCGGCCGGGAAGAGCGAGAGGCAAGAGGCTCGAGCGAAACAAGAGAAGGATGGAGCATAGGTGCAGGCGATGGAGATTGTTAGATGGCGATTCGCAAATGTTGCGACGCTCGATGAACTTGCCGCTTTCGTGCGCAAATTCGCCTTCGCGCCCGTGTGTGTTTATTTGTATTTCTGTCCCTTTCCCACCAGCGTTCGTTCCTGCACCTCACCGCTTACATCGCTGTCGCTCTTTCTCTCTCTCCCTCTCTCCATCTCAATCCTTGTCTCGCGTGTTTCCATTTTTCCTGTTCGTTTTTGCGGCGGATGCCAGCAGCAGCAGCATTGGGGAAGCAAATGTTAAAACCATATAAAATCACTTCACCTTGAATCATTCATCCGTTCAATACACTCGCTTCGCTGCCCTGCGAATGCTGTCTTCACCTTCGGCACCTTCCCCACGGATAACTTCCGCCATTTCCTCCACCACACACAGGCACAGGCTGACTGACTGCTGACCGCGGTCCACTTTCCACACTCGCACTCCCAAGCCCGGCCAGGAGGAAGAGGAGGAGGAGGAGGAATGGTGCCAATATTCATGGAGTTCCTTTTCGTTTCCTCGCCAGCCATAACTCTTCCTTTTACTTCGTCTTTGAGCTTTGAGCAATTCAGCTGGAGCTGCAGTGGATGTTCCCGGGGGAACATGTGCAGGTAAATGTGGCCCACGGAAGAGAACTCATCTCGACAGAACTTAAAAGACGGCGTGTTCGAAGAGACCGTAAGATTCCTGGTGCAAGGCGAATGTAGAAGAAGCAGAAGAATGGCATAGGATCGAGAGAATGGGTCAACGATTGGTCAGTTCCACTGGGGGGGGTGGGGGGGAATTGGAAGGCGCAAGGAACCGCAGAAGCGCTACAAAACGAATGATGCGTGAAGCCCAGGAAGATGAACGAGAACTGCCGTCCGTTCCTGTTTGCGGTCGTGGCGAGCGCGCTCGGGAGAAGAACTGATCGAATGAGATTGAACCGTGGAATCAGAGAGGTCGCGACCGGGGGGAAAGAATGTACATGCACGAGATGGAACGAAGTTCCTTTGGGGGCGCCACGGGCGAGGCGGCTTGGGTAGATGGATTCGTTTCCGGAATGGAGTTAATTCGGCGCAGTTCCGGGAGGCAAGATGCCTCTGCGGCACAGCTTCTTAAAGTGTGATTTATTGGAATGTCCATAAACACATGAAAACTGAGTCTTCGGGATAATTCGGAATAATCTTCATAATTTTAAATTTCAGGTGATAAAAACCAAATGGATTGTAATATCCAAAAGTCAAATCAGGCGACCATTATTTGCATAATATTTATTTGATGATTTATTTATTTCATCGGAAATTTGCTAAGGTATGTTGCTACGAAACGCAACAGATACCCCTCTACTTTCTTTATCGCACTTGAAGGTTGACCGAGTTTTTACTTGAGCTCCTCAACCGATAAAGATAAATTCCTGGTTTATCGAAAGATAAATATCGAATCGTAAAAATGTGTCTGATTTATTTCTTGAGCAGAGGTATGATACTCGTCTACGGATATGGAACGGGTGCGATGGAGAAATGCAAATAAAAAAAAAACGATCCATACGGTGGAAGTGTGAAGAAAATAAAATCGAACCATGGAGACGCCTGGCCGCTGTTGATAAGCATCGGAAATGAGCACAGGAAATAAGCGTCACAATCCAACAATGATACGCGCCAAATGGATTTGTTTGCTTGCGCAAAGGTTTTAATACCAAACAGTAGGAGTATAAGATCATTATGCAACATTAATTGTAGCATTAGGGCAGCACAATGATATTTCAAAAATTGAATAATAATCTCCGGTCGATCGTTTCGGCAAATGTTGTCGCATTGCGCTACTTTCGCTAGCGTGCTCTATTGTGTATTGAAATTTATTTGTACCAGGAATGTACTACCAGGAAGTGCCAAATGTCTGGCATATTTAAGATTTTCAAACAACATCTCATCGTCGCCTTGAGTCGCCGCACGGCGTCTGGGATAATTTTAGCATCGCCCTCTTCTTGACAGCTGAACTGCGATCGTATCACACTGATCACGCTGCCCGAAGGCTGACCTCAGCGCCCAGACTGGCAGACCTGAGCTGTGTGTGCAAAATAAAATACCACTTGGAGTAGAGTGTACCCTGCTAATATTCCCGCCAGGCCAGGAAACCGCGCCCGATTTGTGGTGTGTGTGTGGTGGTGCATGTTTTTTTTTTTTGGCTAAAAATACAGAAAATACATAACCGGCGGTGCCCGTAGCGGTCAGGGCTGGTCGGGCGGCTGAAAATAGCTGCAGGAAGGGAAACTGATTGTTTCGCAGATGTAATGTAACTGCTTGAGGAATGTGAAAATTCTTGAACCCCCCACCGATTCCCCCCTGTACCCGACGCGATTCCCTCACAACTTTTTTTTAAACATTTTCAGTGCAAGCGGAGCGGGCATTTTTTACATTTCGGTAGATCGCCTGTCCGTTATAAATATGGCACATCTTTGGAGCACAGAATTACTAATCATTCGAACAAGGCGCCCGACAAACGACGAAGCAGATTCGGAGGACAATGCCACCGAAAGTCCTCCCCATTCGGACAGTTGGGCAACAACTGGGTGTGTGGAGGGTGTTTCCGTGGAAAAATATAAACGAAGCAAGCCGAAACAGCTGCTAGCACAATTAACGCACCCATTTATCTGTTCCGAGCGTTCAAAGTCACAGCAGCAGCAGCATCCGAGCCGATAAGGAAGCGAAACTGGGAGGCAAACGATCGCGCGACGGAAGACACACGGGCGATCGCGGGAATCGCAGCGGAGAGAGAAAGTCCCGGCGAGAGAATCAACCCCCACCGAAAAATGCGTGTCAGCTAGGCGCGTGGAGCTAAAATTAAACGCAAACGTAAGACCAAACCGCAGCGCACAATACGCAAAGCCGCTGCGCGGGACCCGGTCCGTCCCCGGTGATCGCTTTTGGGGAGGTTTTCCTTGCATTGGTTTCCCGGCCCACCGAACCGTTTCTATACACAAGAATTCTTAAACGCCCGCAACCGAGTGTATACGAATCTGAGTTATCATCACGCCGAACCAAATGGGTGTTCGTGGGTCGTCGATATAGTTGCGTTTATTTATGACAACACTAACCATAACGGATAGTTATGTGCCTTGCACGGTGTGTCCTAATTGAGGTTATGGTTTCGTTTCAGCTAGAATTTCCTTCGTCTAGCTTCGACTACTACTAAAACCCCCGGGTTTGAAATAGAACTAGTTCGTGAACGTATTTACAACATCGGCAATCAATTTGCGTTGCAACAGAAAAAAAAATACCCGCCCATAAATTGCTCCCCGTTTGGTTTGTTGCGTTGTGTTTTTTTTTTCTTTTTCGGTAGAGGTTTACTTTAGTAATACTGTGTGAAAACAGTTTCAAACAATCGATGCTACGACACAGACTTCCTAATGTGATTGATTTTACGCTTTCTCAAACCAATTCGACGATCCACAGTTTCCACATCTAACAGACGGTGGTGCTGCAGGGAAACACACATCCGAAAACCCGAACCGGATCGTTAACAGCATCGCATACCGATCGCCCTCGAACAACCGCAACGGAGAGCATTTCCTTCCGATGGATTCAAACAACGCGCGGATTCCGAGCGAGGGGCCCGAACGCGGCCCAAGAAGAACGGTATTAAAATCGACCCGCGATCGAGTTGCGTGGGGAAGTGCGTGCGTGCGTGCGCGCGCGTGTTGAACCGTTGCGCGTGCCGGTGCGTATCGTAACTGTACCATGCGCGAGGCAGCAACAGCAGACGCAACTGACAGGCGCAACTGTGTCTGACGCGGCGACGTTTAACCCGCCAGCGCCCTCCCAAGCCGGGTTCCCTCCCTGCGTCCTCGAGTACAGTGTGGTGCGTGAGCACGCGTAAATACCGCGTAACGCATCTTCGCCAGTGCGTCGGAACGGAGGGAAACCGATGCGTATACGCCCCGTCGGTATGTGTTAGCGCTCGCTTTCCCCGGTACCACGTTTTCCGGCACCCACCCGCCGGGGAGCTCGAGCGACGCATTGCGGCGGCGATCGATTCGTGAGATCCATCATCCAGCAGACGCGAAGGATGGAAAAATCCATAACGAACATTACCCCCACACGCTCGCCAGCCGCAGCATCGCTCGTTCGAACTACCGGACTTCTTAAGAGCTCGAGCAAACTCGGAAGGTATGTTCCCAACATGTGTACCACGACGCCATCCCGCCCCACCCGGTCCTTTCCACCCGTTGGCCTGATGGTGGATCACGTAAATGATCAGGAAATTGAATTTTTTCGCTCGCTCAACGATTTTAATTCGTTTTCTTCCTCATCCCGAATGTCGATGTTTACTGCTTTTTTTTTTTTTTTTATTCACTATTGGGAAGCTTGCCATCACTCCCCAGCGGTCTTTTTCGGCATGGAATTGGCACACTGGATGGCAAGGAGTTGAGGGAAGAAGTATTGAAAGGAAGAAGCTGATCAGCGCCTTATGCGATAGAGACATTGACTTCGATTTAACTGCGGTTCAAGATCGATGTTCTTTTCGTAGACCACAGGAACATGAGGAATAATGGACGATTTTGGAACTGAAGACTTGGGGTTGGAGTGTTATTTTTAGATTCTTGATCACTTTCTTGAAATACTTCAAGAACTGGGAAACTTGTTACGATATATTATTTAATATGAAATGACCTTATGTCTCATTTAAAAACGAAACTTTGAAACCATTCTATAAAGGAAAACATATATAGAACAACAACAACAGCAGCAACAGTTGCAGAGCATGGCCGGAAAACATTAACCTCCCTTTTTTTCACGAATGCTTAACTATGGAAAAATATCCTCTTTTTTGATGTGCCACGGTTAGAAGGGCCACGAGAATCGAGCGAGAAGCTTCCCTTGAACTTTCGCTCGCAAGCAAGCTGTTGCACACAGTTCCATCCTTAAGTTTAACACGTGTCGCCGGCGAGACACGTGACCGGAGCACGCAAGGAGAGCAACGCAAAGTGCATCGTGTCGAGTGCATTTGGCGTCACTTGTTTATTTCCATTGCCCTACAAAAGCATGCCAGCCTGTTGCCACAGCGAAATGTGACTTCATTACCGAGAAAGTTCGGCCTCACTGCAGGCGTCATCGTCAGCGCATGAGTCACGGAACGAACTAGAGACTCTAATGGCGTCGCGACCGGAACTTGCCGCACATCCACTTCTGGCGATTACAACGGACTCATGCTTAGCTGTAAATTAGTCAGCATTAGTCACATCGGCCAAGCCGGGGGCCGATTGGCACACACAGGCACGAATTGGGAAAGAAAACAAGAAGTGAACCATCGCCCGGGGGAGAAGTGGGCGGTGGGTGGTGAGGGAAAAACCTGAAACTCGATAAATTCGCGCTCGCTAGGAACTTGCGCCGGTCGCGATGACTGAAACATGCGCGCCCGATTACTCATCACGCTTCCCAGTAAACCTTCTGCACTTGGTCGTACGTCGACTATTAATCACGATTTTCGTCGAGCAATTTGTAAATGTTTGTGCTCGAACGTTCTGGTGTGCGAACACTTTACATGTGCTGGAATTGGCAAACTGTGCGATGGCGGAGTGTCCCAATCGAAATTCCGATGGATCATCGAGGGGCGTGGGACCATCATTGTGACCGTAAGATATTTCTTTCTTGGGCTCAAGTCAGAAAGCGGACAGTGAATATTGGAACGAGCAGTGCAAATAGAAAACGTTCCAATCGTTGGTTGGCCTACCAGAGGAAAATATATGTTTGCCGGCCCGACGATATGGATCGTCGAGATCATTAAAAAAAGATTGATCGTTGCGTTGCTATAAAGTCTCTATTCCGGGCTCGGAGGAGTCCGACAAAGCCGAAGCCATTATTTTCCAAAACGTTGATCATTGAGCTAACGGCGTGTCAAAAGGTGTGTTAATTAATTCTACCCCATTGGAGGCCAACATATCGCAGCGTTGGGTTTACCCATATAATACCGATTAATCGTGTAATATGGCTTTTGGGGTTCAGGCCGATACGGAAAACAGAGAGGAAAAATACATACCCTGCGCACTGCGACACTCTTCCTTCCGGGCAGAGATCTTCGAAACGGGGGCATTTCCCAACGATCTGTAAATATAGAAATAAAATATTGCATTATTACGGTGCGGCAAACCCATCGACACCGAAGGTGCACACACGGGTCGGATTTATCATTGGACCGTTTCGGCTTGCTTAAGATCATCATTGAATTTAATATGACCACGTAACGAACCGGAACCATTTTCTAGCTCAACTCGTACCGCACGGAGTGGGTTTTCCTTCGCCGGGTTTTATACATTGATTTTTTCTTCAAATTTTTCTTGTCGTCCGCTGCCCGATTTTTTTGGCGTTTGTGGTTTTGGTTATTGTTTGTTGTAACTTCCCCCACCCCATCCCCTCACCCGCCCTCCCCCCTTTTGACGATCATGTCCGTTAGAAACCCGCTAGGGGTGTGCTGGCGGAGCCAATTAATACCGCCTAGGACGACCCCCAGTGGCCACGTGGTGAGAGTCAGTGGACCCTCCGAAGATCGCCCATACCCCGGCTCCTGTATCGTAAACGAACAATAAACAATCGCGCAGCACCGCGCACCGAGCACTCTTCTGGCACCGATTGAACCGATCGGCCTGGAGCAATAAAATGCGAGACTTTATTCCCGTGGCCATCCTTCGCGGGGATGGGGGAGGGAAAACAAAACCCTTCCCCGGTCGAGTGTGGAAAACTGTGCAGCTTATCACAGCAGGGGAAAACGGTCAAATGGAACGGGTGGGTTTTTTCTCAACCGGAGTTTTTCTCAGCTTTTTTTTTTGGTTCAACCCGTGGTCCCGATTTGGATGGTTAAACCTGGGGGTCGGTGGGTTTTTTTTTGTGACGGGTGGGGGAGTTACGCCGAGGTGTTAAAATATGGCGATTCAGATGTTGTAAAGTTTGTGTGTTGTGGGTCCTGATATGTTTGAAATCATTTGATAATTACCGATCTCTATTTCGGATTTTTATGATCGCTTCCATCAACTTCGCTATAAAACTGTATTTAGAGATTTAATATGGATTTGTAATTCAATTAAATACAATTTAGAATCTTTTGCCATGCAGCAGATCTTGTTGGAAGGTAACAGATGATAATGTTTTTATCTTTTCCCAAGATTGCCAGATAAAATATTGCCACGGTTTTCGTTTTGTTTGCCTAAGTTTTTTGATAATTCATAACTCGTATAAAACGATCAGTTTAATGTTCTTTCTAGGTTAATTAAAGTGAGTGAGGACGAATGCTTCAACATTACTCTTCGCCCATTTGCATCGTGTTGCGTAGAAAAGCAATTTATTGCATGATAGAGACATCCGAATTATGGGGCACCACCCTGATCGATCATAAATTCCGTTAGCACCGCATCCTGGACCAACAAATGACGCCCTCTCGCGCCGACCGGTGCCAAGAAATGTAATGTGCGCAAGTTTGGCGCACCCCAATTCCGAGGAGACAACCTTCAAACGTCGGCCCGGTTCCTGCAGATCATGCAGCCCAGCCCGTTCCGTCCCCGTCGGCCAGTCGGAGTGCAAGGAATGCACTCCTAAAACCGTGCGCCAAGTAGGTCAGCGCACACATCCCCCCCGCGGTTGCGCCCGACGGATGCATTCGACGAAATTGACACGAAGGCCAATTTGCCAACAAACCGCAGCCGTGTCCATGCCCGCGAGGACCGGACGTCACGGACTGGCTCACGTCTCGTGCTAGGTGCTAGCGCGTCGGGATGCGTCGCCCTCAACCCGAATGGCGACCGCGGTCCTCGACCAACTCATTCATAAATTTTGAAAAAACCGACACCGGCAGAAGGGAATGGGCCGCCGCCGATGAGCGTACGTAGGTAAGGGTGTGTGGTTAAACCTCCCTCTTCCCCCATCTAAAGTCCAGGGTGGGTGGGCCCTGGGTGGTGGTGCGAGATCAATCGTCTCCACAGGCCACGAAACCAGGCCAACCGAGTCGACCCGACACCGGCACCAGATGTCGACCGCAAACCGTGGCAAGCCTAGAGCTTGCGCATCGTGAGCGGAATTTATGAATGAACGGTTTAAAAATAGAACGACGGGAAATTTCTCCGCGGCTCACTCGCGCCGTCGCGCCTAATAGAACGGATCCGCCCGCTGGCTGGACGGACGGAAGGGGGGATGGAGATGGGACATAGGGAAGGGGTGCATGGAGCGATCGGTTTAAAACAGGGCCCCGGGCCGTTGCTGCGTGTGTGGGAGTAAGCGACTGTGACTCCACGCGGCGTTAATGAGCTCCCGGAATCGAGCTGACGTGGGCCATGTTGGGTCATTTGTTGGGGCTGTCAAAAATTTAAAACCGAAAAAAGGGGAGCCAAGGGGAGAAAAATCGAACGCGAAACACGATCACCCCCAAACCGCGGCGGCCCGGGGACGAAATGGTCCCATTTCGTCAGAGTTCCCGGCGGTGGCGATGACCGGCCAGAAGTGAATTCTGTCACGTATCGGCCAGCCACTCTCCCTGCTGCCACCCACCCGAAACGTGCACCGGAATGAACTTTTCCCCTCGCTCCCAGTCGCCAGAGTCCCCGTTGCACTCTCGACGGCGCGAAGATGCTGCGGGTTGGAGTGACAAAAATTAAATAAATAAATCACCGCTTCATCTGTGGCACAGCTCCGTAGGGTAACGATCGTGACGGGGCCGCGATCTTGCTATCTGTCTTTGTTGCGCTACCGGGATGTGTCTCTCTTTTTTTTTTTTTGACGCCCACAAACCGTCACGAGTTTGGATCTTGAGTTTTGGGCTGGAAGGGCGGACGGAACAGGCGGCTTCCTGTTCTCTTGCGTATTCGAGGGATTAATGATAATGTTGGTTCGTAGCAGCTGGAGAAAAAATACATTTGTCGCATGGGATTAAGGTATTAAACAAATGAAAGTGTATTGCTTCGAAGGCGAATTACTCTTTTTCATTGTCTGCGAGGAAAGTTTTTGGGCCAATGTTTTCTCAAAGAAAACTCTGGTACAATTTCCATTTAACCCTTGCTATCATATTTGGCTTTACAAAAATGTATGGGTTCATCAAAATGATCGAGCAGAGTTAAGTTAATAATTTTTAGTAATTATAAATATTTTCTGTTTCTTTAAAAGGTTTTCCTTGCTTCAAATGTGGGTATTAAT
>JAOEFI010013678.1:2978-13556 GCA_034621735.1 Anopheles plumbeus | reverse complement strand
TACCGTAGATTTTGAACGCGTAATACACCTTAATGTCCCTCGGTGCCTGCTCGCTAAACACCGACAGCAGATCGAGAAAGTCCTCGAACGTCAGGTTGCCGTCGCCGTCGCGGGAGAACGCCTCGCACATGCGGCCCTTGAAAGGGTTTTCCACCAGTTCCGGCAGCTTCTCGATGCGCTCCCGGGGCACCTGTATCGTGGACGCCTGACCCTCCGTCATGACCAGCGGCACCAGGTCCGGGCTGGCCTCGTGGAAGCGCTGGTGCACCCGAAGAATTTCCTTGCGCGTGAAAAACGTACAATCCTGATAGTCCTCCAGCTGCTGGTCGGTGAACGTGACGATTTTGTTCCCCATCGCCGCACCGAGCGGTCCTTTATCGGTCGGTAGCGTGTAACTGACTGAAGCCAACACACGCCCACGAAAACATGCTCCACTCCTTTTCCTGCGAAGCAACAGGACGGACGAACGGGTTGCCAATCCCTCCTTTACATCGTAATGACTTGTTGCTATCATAATCGTTCGCCTGATACCATCACCAGCAGCGGCTTAGCGTCGATGTTCGTGTCCTTACGACATCCACCTGCACACATCGAACCACAAGCGTACACAAGACGGGAAAAGTGATTGGGTGTGTCCATGTACCTTTTGCTGGAAAGGAATTTATCGTCACGCAAAGGATCGTGCCCATGCAGTTCTCTCTCTCTCTCTCTCTGCATTCGTACGGGCCAAATCCAAAACCAACTCACACACCCACGCACGGGAAAACCCGGGTTATAAGCCGTCACGCTTAAGGATAAGCGGAGTAGATGTGGTAGAGGTTCGGTTTCGTCAGTAATTGATTGACGTCCGACCATCCTACAGTCCGCATTCCTCGACGCTTCGTATCAGCCGAAAATTGCTACTATTAACCAATATCAGTTTATGGCCCATTTTACGACCATTACATGTCCACTCCGAGAGATGAATGGCAAACGGAGCATCGTAGCGAAAGAAAGCAGGACTCTAGTGGACAACATTTCGGATGGTTTTTTTTTCTTCAAATTCACGCTTCGTCTCCATTTTTCCCATTCACATTTGTTTAATGTTTCATCGTACCATGCTAGAGAAACAGTAATAGTGGAGTTCTAACAATGCTAAATATAAATATCTCTGAACTCTGTCTTTTCCGAAACGCATTCCAAACGATGGTGTGTCGGAGTGAAACATACTGAATACAGTAGAGAAATGTGTGTCAGTTTCCGTAATAAAAATGCAGCCAAACCGTAGGAAAAGTTTTGCGTACCTTTCGCCCCCACTCCATTGCTTGTTAGGTTACATAACTCTTAATCGATTTGCTAATCATACTCTTTCTTATATAAATAAATTACGAAACAGTTTTGCATCCTAGAAGACTCCCGTTGTTAATGACCCCACCTATATTCCTCTATCAAAAATGGTTCCACACCAAACACACGGAAATGCCGCCACATTCCTTTTCTATGCATAAAATTGGTTCGAAACGTTTTGTGTATATTCACTGTTAACCTTATAGAGAGAAATGAAAGCACACAATACCAATGGGTTGAACGCAAGGCGTAGTGCAAAAGTTTTTCCGAAATGTAAGAGAATATTTGAAACCCTGCAACATATAAATTGTGCTCTCATAAAAAAAAAACAAATGCCACAGCTCGCGAAAACCGCCGTATACGTGTATAAATAAGTTGTTTGTGTCACCTACCAGCACCAGCAGTTTGCCTTGTATGTGCAGTAACGCAAAATGTAAGAGACAATAAATAATGATAATCAATAAAACTGTGCTGCAAACTGTACACACTAGAAGCAGCATAGTAGGTTTTGCGCATATATGAATAAGTTGGTTAGTTTGGCAATTCTTTATCAATAAAGTTTGTTCAGTCCTCCACCGCCGGTGTGAAATAGATTATATGTTGTATATCGGGTTTAGCAACCATTCGCATCATCTCAAATGCGGTGTAAAACAATTTCTAACGAGAAAGATATTTAATTTTCATTGTCGCATAAGTTCTACTACTATCCTAACGTTGTTGTCTCTCTGAAACATTTTGTGCATGCATTTGTGAAATTGAAATTATTCTGTATAGTCTGTATAGACGAGCATTGTTCGTTTGTAAACTATGTGTTACGACTGTTTCTGAACAAAAATTCCTGCTTTTTGGAAAACCGGTATAGACATCGTAATGTTTGCTTACAAAAGGTGCGAATACTCAACACCCTGGGATTATTGCTCTGACGTGTGATGCAGCTATAGTTATAGCGTACATCATCATCCTTACATCGCTAGTAGAGAGTTTTTTTTTCCAAAAAGTGAACCATGTTCTTGTCGACAATTGTTTTGTTAGGAAATACATTGATTATTGCTTTTCGTTTGTGGTTCGGAGAATGTGGGCGCACCCGGGTGAGGCTATTTGTTATCCATCCCCTTTGTGCGTGGAGTTTTAGAACCGTACGGACGTTGGACGTTGGTGCGCCCTCTAGCGCCTGAGTTTGCTCATAAAGTCACGGTAGGCGACCACGGATGACGCGAGCTGTTCGACGTACTTTGCGTAGTGTTTGGGCGACTTGGGATCCAGATCGGTGATCGTAACGTTGACCATAAACTTCATGCCCTCGATGGTGACGATATGCTTCCGGGCCGCTGCGGATAAGCTGCAAAAGGAAAAAAGAACGTACTATATGAAAATATACTTTAGTCTGGATAAATTATGCTTCTCAATTCATTTTTTTTTAATCTTTCTAGTGTTCGTCACTCCCATAACAAGTTTTGTCTTAGATATCGCTTTATATTTTTTTGTTGAAAATCTCTCTTCTGTTTAACGAACCGAGTAAACTGTGCCATGGCTGAAACATAAAACCGTTCCCAGAACTCGTCAACATGAGAAAGATAACTATTCGGGTAGACCTACAAAAAAACCCAAACAGGCGGAAGGACCTTAATCGTGATGAATCCTTACAAGCAGCGACGATCCCTTCAGCTAGGCTTCTTCGTCTGCTTCGTAAGAACCTCTGCCCGGGACGTTTCTTGTCACGAAACTCCCTCTCTCATTCCATTCATGTCTACGGCAGGCTCATGCCCCCACCACCAAGTGTAAAGTGTACAAGTGTCCGAAAGAGAAAATTCACAAGAAAACGCTGGGTAGACCCAGCGAGACCCATACAAAGAACGATGGAAGGATGGAAGACTTGTTCACCGAAAGGATCGAGAACAAGGATCAGCCAGGGATGGTGTTGGTACTCTCTGATGAACGGACGGGAGGAAGGCAAGCTGGTAAAGAGAAACTTTGTTTTCCATTCCATCAGACCTTCGCCACAGCCGGAGTCCTGAGTCCTGTGCACGAGGCAATAAATAGTTTGCCAATGCCAATGAACGGGTCCGGTTGGTCGCACTCTCAAAAAATCTTTATCCTTCGGATCCCGGCGAGTAATCTCATTCCCTGTTTGCCTGTAATTTGGATTCCTCACGGCAGGTAAGCAAGTTCGTAATCCTGCAGGAAGCTCGGAACGAAAAACCGTGCGCACCACGTCGTGCCCCGGTGGGAAAGAAAAGAAGACACAGTGGCCCTTTTCAAATACCATATCCTGCAACCAAACCTGACCCCACCACCTTCCGTCCGTGCACCCCGCCGAGGCGCGCTTTGTGTCTTCGTCCAGCAGAAACCCCACGCCATACCTGTCTTCTTCGGCGCGGTCTCCGGCCAGCCGGCGGAAGGTGATCATAATCGAGCAGTCCAGGGCCGTGGCCCCGAGCTGATACTGTTCCGCCTCGGACAGGTATTCGGCGCAGAACAGTTTCGATTGTTCGTCCGCGACGTGGGTTGTCCCGAGCGGCGGCCAGATGTTGGTATGCTGGTTGCTGCCGTTCCTGCTGCTGCCGCTGCTGGTGCTGTTGATGCTGATGCTGCTGCCGCACGCAGCGTCCTCTTTGTAGTCCAGATACTTCTCGTACATTTCGTCGATGTAGCCGTACGGGTCCGACGTCGACGACGACACCGATGATGATTTGCCAAATTTGGACGCCTCGAGCTGGAGAATGCTTGACTGAAATACGGTGGAACGGGAGTGATTAACTCAGAACAAGCTACGGTCATCGGTAGGTAGGGCCTCGATCGGATCGCTTACCTTCACCAGCAGCTGCACATCAAGGATTTGCCGCAGAGCGCAGCTCTCGGAGAGGAACGGCTGGCTGACGGGATTGCAAGCACGCTCGTGAAGCCGATGCTTGTCTTTCTGAAAGTGTTGATAAAGGCAGGATGAATTACATTTGAAAAAGAAAATAAAACTCATCGACGAGATTTCAAAGGGAACAGAAACTGGAAAAGAAATCGTACCTTTTTGCGATCCTTCTGTATCGTTAACAGCTTCCGATCACAATTTTCATCGTTGACGGAAAAGTCCTTCAGCAAAATTTCTTTGATCAGATTCATGAAAATTGTTTTCCTTCTGTGGTGAAAGAAAACCAGGGTTAATCAACGGTCGTACTGCAGTTGCACACTCTTGGGGCCTCTTCTTCAAACGAAGGACACACGCGGGAAACGCCCGCCCGTACTTACTCCTCCTTCGTGCGGCCATCGCGGGGAAACATCTCCTTCAGAATTCGGTTGAAGACGCACTTTTCGCGCTTATCATCGTAGACGACTTTGCCATTTTTCAGTATCTTGCAGTTGTTCTGCGGGGCGCCGATAAGGCCTTTCACGGCATGGAGAACACGTATGGGTTTGCTGAAGGTAGGAAGAGTAGAATAAAAAAGGATTGATAAAACGATTGCTATGCATCACAGCATCTTTCATTGAAGGAATAAATTAAAGAATGAAACGAAAGTTCCTTCGGGGCAAACTGATGAATGCATAGAAATCGTGCGGCGGAGTACGTAAGCCAAATGCTACACAATTTCAACTTTCCTGTGCTCCGTGTGACCTTTTCCACAACTCGGAGGTGCGCAATGGACAACGGACGAAAGTTGAATAAAACTAAGAACTTTAATAGCGAGAAACGGGAATGTACGTAACGTTGACGTAAAACTGAAAGTTCTTGAGTTATACGACTTATGAGCAAGTAAAGGGATGAATGGAAAAAGAAAGTTGCCAAACATAGTAAGGGAAAAAGAAATTGTTTGTTGTTTGTAACGGTTGTTTTACACAATCAACCGCCATACAAATGGAATAACATTCATTTATAAAGAAGTAGTTTTTAGAAACTTCGGCTGACTCAAATGCAACCTTACTAACTTTAAAAACTTGATGACAAAGGACACACAAGTACAATATTATTATATGATTTCGAGTGAAATAAACATTCTAGTTATGTTGAATATTCAAATCTAATCAACATTATCCTCTTTTTAAACGATTTTTCAATTAGTTTTTGCGAATAAAAGTATCATAAAGTGAGCCTACAATAGTTGATTCGCTACAAGACCTTTTCCAGTTCACTTCAAAGGCTTTCCTGATTTGCTAGCGGAAAACAAGTTCCTGCCACAACTTGTCATATAACGTATAACCGTATGAGTAATGGCCGCACCATTGTGCTGCAACTGAACTTCTCTCCCGGTGAGGTGTTCGTTCACGTTGGTTTGTTCGCCGTTGGCTTCCTCCTACTGGTCCTCGGGTTCGCCCCGTGTCCCCCGAACGATCCTTCCTTTACACCACCCACGCTACATGTGACCTAGCTGCGTCCACCTTCGTTGCGTTTTCCCACCGTTTCCCCACCGCCAACCGATGGTCAATGGACCTAACTCGTATCTAACTAAAAATATCCCCCAAAAGATCAAACTGTACGAGAAAAATCACTGTGACTGACTGCAACCAGTGGGGACGCACTGCTGCCTGGCGGTGGTGCGCCGGTACCGCGTGTCGTGCAGCATAGGTTTGGCATTTCTCAGCTCAAAAATTCGCGCAGCACCATCGTCGGTTGGTCCTTTTTTCCCGAGAAGGTGGTGGAACCGTGCACGGTGGCGACCGCCGGGTGGAAATATTGAATGCAGAAACAGCGGATTCGAAAGTGCACGGATCACGTAAACGCAGCTGCACGACGTGTGTGTGTGTGTGTGCACAACGACACCAAACCGAGATCGGGATCGAGGCAATCCGGCGGTTGTTGGCCAACTGATCGGTCGACCGTTGGTCGTTGGAGAGAAGCCGGCGCGCACCGGTGAGGTTTGGCCGGGGCGACAGATTTATACACTGGGATGTGTATATATTTTTGGGATCGGGCCAAAGGCGCAGTAGTAATAATTGAAATTTATTTATAGCCCCTGCCTGCATCCCGCCAGCCCCGTCCGTTCTCCGTGGTGCATATACCATGTGCCATCCATCGGTTCGTGCGTTGGGATGCGTTGGGCGGGCGCGATGTGAGATCACGGCTCGGTGCAACCAACGCATCGTCGTGACGCGAATCCTCGTGTGTCCTCAAATAGAAAAGACAGAGAGAG
The DNA here is from genome assembly GCA_034621735.1 of Anopheles plumbeus. Lineage (NCBI taxonomy): Eukaryota > Metazoa > Arthropoda > Insecta > Diptera > Culicidae > Anopheles > Anopheles plumbeus. Next base: position 7,113 of record JAOEFI010013678.1, on the reverse strand, counting down.
AGGGAGAGAGAGAGGGAAAGACAGCGAGGGAACTATCGTCTTGGGTTTGCCGCAAAAAGCGACAACGTGTGCGGTGGCGGCTCGATAGCTGCTGCTCAAACACATCAACCCGCAGAAGGATCAGGGATTCGGAAAAAAAGAATGAATCGACCAACCGGTTCAAAAGGATGATAGGCCATTAAGAAACAAGAAAGAGTCATAGTCGGTGCTCAAAGGTCAGTCACCATTCCCCGTGTGGTTGGCTGAATGCGTTTGCTGCATCAGTGTGATTAATCAACAAGATGAAAATATACTTTCAATGAGTTGAACCAAAAGGAGATATTAGAAGCCACGATATTAATTGCATTATTGTTTGATAAATTATAATTATATAAATTTTGGACGAGGAAACAAAGTATATCCATCTTAACATATTAGCTGATTTACAATACCTGGCCTGGTCGTTCAATATAAACTTAATAATTAATAATATTAACTGATTCCACTGATGGAGAAGTTGCAAAGCACAAATTTTCTACTAAATCCCTACTATGGGCAAACGGTGCCCTTTGTTGCCTAGACGTTCAAAGAGAACCCTAGTGAGGGGCCTCATGGCCCAGGGTCGCAATGGATGGATTGAATCAAACTGTACCATCCACATACGAATATATGAATTATTGATTAGCATATGAGCTGCCGCCGGTAGCATACCGTCTTCGGAACCACCACGAGGGTAAGGTTGAATTTGAAGTTTTAATTGAAGACTAACTAAGAGTTTGATCTTTTTATTGATACGTTCTTCATTTGAACCCTGTTTAGTTTCATTACCGAACTATTCCTTCTCCCTCGAGGCATACTTTACCGATCGATTTCCATGTCCGAAGGACTTGAAGATTACACGAGTGTGTGGATCGTTACCATGCACTTTTCCGAAAAACACTCACTCATCAATATTAATAGCGCATTACTCACGCACGCCCTGTGACTGACGGCAGCTGAGGACAACGCACATTAGTGTGACACTCCAAGGGTGCGAAAAGAGACAGTCATGCATAGTCGGGCATGAAAATCGATCGTTTCCTCCAATCTTGCTGGCGTCAAAAAATATGTGGTATTTATATCGTAAAAGTTTCGATGGAAACAAAAAAAAAAACCAACAAGCGTGCGAGGTTCGGGCCAGCAGATTGCCCGCGAACTGCTTCCCTTTCCTTGTGCACGCGGCCGGCCGGTCATCGGTCATACTTTTTTAACCGATGATGCCCCGGTCGATTCGAGCGCGGTTTTGGGCAAACATGATATACAATACCCAAACCCCGTCCGTTTCGAAAGTTCGTAGACAAATTGCTCGAAAGTGTCCCTAGGCCCCGGGGGCGGTGGGGTGGGTTGTTACACACTACCCCCGCGGCTAAATCATTTGACAAGACAATCGGTACAGAGCACGACACAGGTTGGTTTGGTTGTGGTTTCGCTCGCTATTGATAGCTATTTTCGGTTTCACCAAAAGCAACCCCCAGAACCGAACCGAAGCGCGAACTGATCGACGGGGACAATCGACGGGGGAAGGGGAACGAATCGGCGTGGTGATTGTAGGGCGTAGAGTGTTCACTTCACAGCCGCCCGTTGACGTTGCAATGTAATGTAAAGCAAATGCAATTAAAATAAGAATAAAAACAGCCCCCGACGAAGGAGAGCGGTCACCCCTTGGAGGGCCTTGAGATGGTTGACGACAACAGTTCGTAGTACTTTCCATCTATCACAACGTCCTAAAATATAACGACCCACGGGATGTGGGACCACTTCAATAAATCTGCCACATGTTCCACTTACCCAGAGTAGAGATCCAACGGACAGTATTTACTAATTTTGGCTATCGATTTCTTTTGGAGCTGTAAACAGGGGAAGAAAAAAAACAGGATGAGCAAACCTTATCGTCCTTTTTTTTTTTTTCTCGGCAGGTCACGATGTCAACCCGAATTAAGATTACCTTCCCTTACCTTTAAATATTGATGTAAACAGTAACGGCACTTCCGAAGATCGCCGCTGGCGAGCTCCGGAATGGGAATGTTATCACAGAATTCGTACGAGAACCATCCCTGCTTTGGCTTGATTTCGACGCAGTACGTTTGATAGTGGGTCGGCGTGGAGGTGGGAATTTTACACTCCTGTAACGAAACCAACGGGGCAACGTGAGTGGGATTGATGTAATGGTGAACGCATGCAGTGGACATGAAATTATAATTGAGCTAAGAAACATGTTTACGAACAAATCCCTGCCTACATTGAACCCTCAAATACTATCATCATAAACCTCTCATATCATGAATATGTGATGCACCGTTACTTCATTATTCGACTCTCTTAGCGAATATGTTTACAGCCCGGCACTTTCTTAACAAAGGCGCATGTCCCTGAACAAGGTTTTCGTGGAAACGCCAAGGATAGATACGGACCCCGAGATTTCTTTCTCCGAGAAAAAGATTAGCGCATTCCACTACGGCCACGTGTCGGCGTCGTTTACTCCACGAATACTAAGCCCGGTCGTCTCACCGCTTCGAGTATTTGGAGAAGAATGTTTATGAAACATTGGAACAGGACAAATTCTGAGGAAAATCGGCTATTAGCGCAAATTGGGTTGTTTGCAATACGTAGCGTAGGCTAACAGGCTCCTATATCAAACATTTTTCAGAAGACAGGCGTGAGTGTCAAGCTTTGGAGATGGTGAACCAGACCTCAACTATTCTGGCCACGACTTGACGAACCCGATAGCAGTACAGAAATAGCCCAGCAGCATTCTGATGCAGATACGCTGGATATTACAACTTTTTTCCATTCCTTTTACCGCTGATATAAATACTTGATATGCAGCGTATACCAACGTTTTGAAAATAAAATGTAAACGAAACCTTGAACGGCGGTCGCATGACACGAGAGAATAAATAATTCCCCCTTCAAGAAGGTATGCATACGAAGAAGTTAAAACATACATATTGGAGTGTTGTTTTTTTTTTTTTGGTATTGATAAAGGGCTCATTAAAAACAACGCTCATTACCTATCTGAAATCGGAAAAAAAAACGACCAACCCAACATTGGTGGGTGGTGTGCCATTTCCATTCGTTATCGCGAAACATGGGATCAACTCTGCTGCTGCTGCTGCTGTAGCAGCGACACTAACCTGATTAAAATCACGAGTCCGTGCAGGGTACAGCCACTTGGGCAGGAATGCCACGTCCGGGTAGAGAATCCCATCCAGTTCTCGAATTTCCTTACCGAGGCGCGACACTGGAAGTAAAGCACCAACCAAGATTAATGTTTGCGACAACCTGTTGAAAGGATGACCACCCTCACTGGAATTGAAAGCAATGTAAGCAGCTACATATATCACCGCGACGGTAAAACCTACCGGGACGAAAGCTACGCAGCCGCTCGTTGAAGGCCGGCAAGTTGTAGGTATTGAGGTGAGCAAGCTTGGGCGTCGGCACGTAGCAGGCCGAGAACTGCTGCGAGATGACCAGCGAGTACTTCACGAACCGCCGCAGGTCCACGTTGGTTTCGACTGCAATGGATACGGAGACATGGTTGAGTTTTGGGGCCAAACATCCGACCATATATCTTTTGCGGGAAAACAACGAAAAAAAAAACCGATCGCCCTACCTTTCCCTTCCCGCATCACGATGGTGGACTTGCGCATCCGAAGCACGTGCTTGTTGTCGGACAGGGAGAGTACGATGTTGGCGTTGCCTTCCGCTCGGTACACGAGCCGGTGTTCGTCAATTCGCTCGACACCGTCCGGCCGATGTTGCTGCACCCCGTCGTCGGACTCCTTGCGCCACTGGTAGCGTCCACCAGCGTGGCCTCTCGTTTGGACCATGCTCCCCCTCGTCTGGCTTCTCGTCTCCACGCCATCGGCGTCCTCGTCGTCCTCGGAAGAATAGTGGTCGATCGGCTCCCCGTCCGTTCTGCTGCAGCTTCTGAGATACTTATCATCCGACCGCTTCAGCATGCTGTCGTAGCAGTAGTTACTGTGACTTGCGTTTATCTTCCCCATGGTGCCGGAGTATTGCGCTAATTGCACACCGCTGGTCCCCGAGTATCCTTACACTCGATACAACTTGAAACTCCTGCCGCTCCTGGGGGAACTTTTCCTACCCTCACTCT
>JAOEFI010013653.1:0-21135 GCA_034621735.1 Anopheles plumbeus | reverse complement strand
AAACATTTTGCTCAACCACGAAACCAGGAAACCCTTAGACTGTATAACACAACCTCGCGCAACGACAGTATCACCAAGCCTGGAAGTACGATCAAGTTTGTTACGAGATGCCAACCACCACCTCCGCACCACTTACACCAACTGACGGAACTACCGTGGAATGAAGGGGGGCATAAATAACCACGGTTCCACTAACACCAACTGGAAAATAAATTTATACCGTTTCATTCCGTTGGACCACGCCTACTGTGCGATCGTGAAGTTATTACGAACACTGCATCTCAAATTTAGATTACTTTGCGATGATGATGATGATGATTTGCCCATGTTTTCTTTATGTTTTATGAATTTTTTTTTTTCAACAAATGGCTTCAATGCTCCTCAGGATGTAGAAACTGTATCGTTATAGTGCATAAGACCAGGAAAAGACAACATATCGTATATATTGGGTTACGTTTATATTTATTGTTATATGTGGAAATACAATTAAAAATCATTTAAAATCTAAAATTTTGAACCCATCATATTCGATCAAAGGTGAAGAAAATTATCAAACTAATTTGCAGTTGGTTACATTCGTTGGGAATTGTCAACAAAAAACCATATTATTGATGATATAAGTCATAAGATAGTGTTAAATGAAGTCGAGTCTACATATACAGCGCCCTAGCCGTAAGCTGTACATATACCTGTAGTAGGAAGTTACTGTTCTGGGTCCATACTGCTCAAGCATACTCCACCTTGAAAATATCTACGGAGGGTTCCTCTCCGATGATTACGTCGGTTATTTCTTCAATAATTTCCACGTCATGCTTCTGTCGACTGTGTTTCTTTAGCTCGCCGTTTGTCTTGTAACAGTTGCCGCAGATTTCGCATGAAAACTTGCGCACCGTCGTGTGGGTTTGCATGTGCGCCTGCAAGTACCGGGGACGCTTGAAGCTCTTCTCACAAATCGTGCAGCTGTAGCTGTTGTCCGTATTGTGCATTTCCATGTGCTCGCGGTAGCTGAACGCACGCCGAAAGTTTCGCCCACATTGCTCGCAATGGAACGGCTTCTCGCCCGTGTGCAGCTTCATGTGCATGGCCAACTGGTTATTGAAGGCGAAAGACTTTCCACATATCTCGCACTGGTGCATGGACAGATGTTTTGAACGCTTGTGCACGTACATCGCACCATACGTTTTTGCCGTGTAATCACAGCCCGGGTAGGGGCAATGCTCGTCATGCAGTTTGCTAACGCGCCGCAAAGGTTTCTGCAGTTTCTGCTTAGCGATGTACTCCTCTCGCTCCGCTCCTCTTAGATGTTCATTGATCTTGTGCTCGTCGAGCCTCCGGCAATCGGAAAAAGTTTCACCACACACGTCGCAGTCGCACTCCTTGTCGCGGACGTGCTTCTCCGTGTGGGTTTGCAGTTGGTGGCGGTCGGTGAAACGTTTCTTGCAGTACCGGCACCCGAACGGTCGCTCCCCGGTATGCACTCGCAGGTGTCGCAAGAGTCGGGGACGGTTACCGAATACCTTATCACACACGTCACACTTGAACATTGCGTTGCGCACGGCAGAATGGCGCTGCACGTGATTATGAAAAGTTTTCCGGTGCGAAAACTCGCGGCCACATTCGTCGCAGGAGTACATGGCGCCTTTGTGAGTTTCCCTGTGTGTCTGAAGAAGCGACCTGCGCAGGAACCTTCTTCCACACAGATCGCAACGGTACGGATAATGGTGCGAACGAAAGTGGTTGTGAAGCGAGGAAAGTGTCTTTATACTGCGCAAGGTTGCACCCTCGTCCGCACACTCCTTACAATCGTACGGTAGCATAAGCGTGTGCAATTCAACGTGCTCCTCGAGCCGCTCCACGCTGTTCGACAAATGGTTACAAATGTAGCAGCGTAGTTTCTCAAATTTTTCATACGTTTCATTCAACTCCTTCTGCTGTAGGTCGCTATTATCGAAGCATTCTGCGTCTGCGTCGAACTGTGATTGATCGTCCTCGGTAAAAGTCGGTGAAACATTCTTTTGATCTATTTCTTCTTGTTCACCGTCGTACATCCTTTCCAACAGCTCTTGCCGACGCGTTGATCGCCTTAGTGCACCAGTACGATCCTTTATCCTTGACCGTCTCTCCACGAAATACCCGTCCTCCGATTGTTCCTGCATGTTGAGAACGTCTATCTTCATTTCAAGCAGCTGTTCCCGGGAATCGGACTCGATGGGTTCCCTGTTGTAGGAAACGAAAACATGCTCTTCCTCCACATCTAGCAAGTCCAACATTTCTTCTTCTTCGGGTTCATCTTTCACTGTCGTTTCAATGATTTCCAACGTTTCCATCGTTTCCACTTCGGTGTTCATACCAACACTAACCACCGTTGGGACAGGGTCGGTCAAGGTGGCTTTGGAGCTGGTTTCCTTTGATGGTACGACAAAAAGTTTCTGGTTACGCTGCATCAACTCTGCTAGCCGTTTCTCGATGGCATTATCCTCCCCATCCTGGTACTTGATCAGTCGATCCACGACGGGCCCATTCCAGTAAAAACTACGCAACCGCTCGTCCTGCTGGTGGAACAGATTCAGGAAACTTAAGGCACAGTCCAGCATGCACAAACAACGCTCGCAGACGCTTCGAGGGTAGCTGTCCTGGACTTCTATCTGCCGACCGCACAGTTTGTACAGCATCTCAGGAATCATCACTCCATCAACTCGGTTCATCAAGGGCGTCAGAATTGGCTGTCTCAACAAACATATGCGGCAGAAGTTGTCCGACGTTACTGAAATGCGATAAATAAAGGGTCAGTACATGCATAGGTGAGGTTTTGCCGCGGTTTAAAATTACTTCCATCAGTGCAATGTTTGACCTACCTTCTTCATCAGTATTCCCGATCTCTGACTTCAGCACCAATACGCGTTTGACCTCCTGAGGCTCTATTGCACTCTCCATCTCCAAAGCTTTGTGTTTACAATGTTTAATAGCGATTTCTCTGTCAAATAGCGAAACTTTTGCAAAAACTAATTGGAAACTTTGCACTAACCAAGCACAAAAAGACGCATTATATCAATCTTGAAGCTTGGATATGTTTTCTCCACTGACATGGAATGAAACATCAGTTGGCAGGCAGTGCTCCCAATCGATACCATTTTTCATGCTGGGTAAGGTTGATAGAAAGTTTTTTTGAAGTAACCTTGTGCGACTCTACAGTTAATGACTTATGTACTTAAAATTTATTTCTTTTCCATATATATTGGGTATTCGTGTATTGAAGGCGATTTTTTATATAAAATACATACGAGATAAATACATTGTAATTCAAGCATATTCAAGTATGTACTCTTCCTTTACAACTTCGATATTCAACAAATTTGATTCTTCAACTGTTTCGATGATCTCTCCGTACGTGCCATCGAGTTCAATGTCTTCTTCTACCAACATCCCATGTTGGACGCTGTCTACCAGAATTTCATCTATGAGAGGGTCCTCCGGCAAGAGCACGATCGTCGCTTTCTCGCCCTCACCCTGTACTACAACTTCCTCCTGCTCAACCTGCCCATGTTTGTCCTTCTTGTGACGATTTAAATCACTCTTATATTTGAACGTACTTTCGCATAGCTCACATCGGTACGGCCTATGGTTCGTATGAGACAGGCGATGCGTGATTAGATTGCGACGGCGTACAAACTTTTTATCGCAACTATCGCACTCGTACCGGCGCACATTGGCATGCGCATCCTTGTGCTCTTGGTAACTCTGAGCACTCAGAAAAGTTTTGCTGCAGGGCTCGCATTTAAACGGATGATCCGTCGTATGATAAATTCGACAATGCCGCCGGAGTTCAGACTGTCGCGCAAATCGCCTGCCGCATTCGTCACACCGGTGAGCCATTTCGTGTCGCAGACGGTGCATATAGTATGCTTGGTAAGTCTGTGCTGTGTGCTTGCAGTCCGGGAACGGACAAGGCCGCTGCCGGTTGCTTTGCAAAATTTGCCGGCTCTCGATGGGCTCGTGAGTAAGCTGGTGTTGCCCTAGCATCGCTTTGTTAAAGAATGCTTTGTTGCACTGATCGCACTGGTGGCCACGTTCGTTGTTGTGCCGCGACATGTGCGTGGATAATTGTCCCGAATAAGTAAACGTTTTCGGGCATAAGCGGCACGGGTAGGGGCGCTCTCCCGTGTGTGAACGTACGTGGCGCTCCAAACGGCCCCTAGTACCGAAGGCACGTTCGCAATACTGACACTTGAACGTTCCTAGTGACTCGTGTCGATGGTTTCGCATATGAAACAGAAAAGTTGGTCGGTACTTGATCGTGAGGCCACAAACATCGCAGGTGTATCCCTCTGGATTGTCAAACAACTCGTGCCGATAGCGAACGTGTGCATAAACCGTGGTGTATTTGCGGAAACGCTGCGGGCAATGTGGGCACTTCAGTGGGTAGGTATGCATTCGGAAGTGCCGCTGTAACATTGCCAACGATGTAATTGGTTTGCACTCGCTCGTGTCTTCATTGTTACATTCCGAGCAGCTGTACGGTAACATTTCCACATGCTGAGCTATGTGATCCTTTAAACATGTCTCACTTTCCATTTCCGAATCGCAGATGTAGCATTTGGTGGCACTGATTGGCATTACCTTCGCGGAGATCGGATTCTCAGCTGCAATCGCCTGTCGGAGAATTTGTCGATTTCGATTAGTTCGATTTGCTGGACGAGCAATCTTTCTTGCACGAGGCCGCTGGCTAGTTGCCTCGGCCTTCGTACGACAGTCACAAGCTAAAACAGTCCACCCATCAGGAGGGATTGTCGTTTCAAAGAGTTTTGCCGCTTCTGCCTCGGCTTCGTTCATTCCAGGCACTTCATCTGTGGGATCCATTTGCACCCGCTCTGCCAACACACCGTTGGCATGCTCATGTAGCAACTGATCTGCATAGCTTTCCTTAATTGTTGTGGATTGGCTCTGAAACTCGAACAATTTTCCAATTAGATCACCGTGTTGAACGAAGTGTTTTAGTCGGTGCTCGTTACGCACGAACTCTTTTTGAACATGGTAGGCGTAATTCAGCTTCGTCACACAATGAGAACAAACCGAGTGCGGCATGTCCGGAGTTTGCTTGATTTTGAAAGCACCCAACATTCTTTCCAGCATAACGGTAATAGAAACATCTTCTAACGTGGCTTCCAAAGGGATCAAAAAAGGATATTCTCGCAAGCACAATCGACAAAAGCGTTGCAACATGCTTTTCTGCGGTGGTATGGTATACGCTTCCATCGGGCATGTTGTATACCTGTTATCTATTAATAAATGAAGCCAAAACTCTATTTAGGAATTGATTTAGTCAACATTTAAACAAATATAACCTTTTCCAAGCGTGTACATTTTTCTGGAAGCCGCAGAGATAAATCCACGACTGTCATAACAAACAGTTGGTAGGGTCTATATAGCGGAGGAGGCATAGCCTACGGACAAACCTTGGGCAGTTTTGACAGCTCGAGAAGTGGTTGTCATTAAGTTCGCTTTCTATATTCGTTCTTCTACGATATTTGAGTTGTTACCTTCTCGAAACCTTCGGAAACATCAGCAAAATGGCTTCGCAACCGGTTGGAATTCCGCTAGGTCGCAAACTCACTGAGATTTTCGACGAAGGCTACAAACTGATGAACAACCCCGCTGATAAATATGTTCCAACAAACACAGCAGAGTATCAGGTAAAACTACAGCTGTGCCCAGCTATACACGATTCTACCCCATTCTATCGTAGCGCACTATGTTAAATTTAACTTATTTTAGATCCAGATGAAAAAATGTATCGGTCTATTCGAGGATGCTACACGTCTCGTCAGCCTGGTGGGAATGTTTAGCACCAATGAAACTCACGAGGAAATTCCTACTGAAAATCTGCGATACTTTCTGTTGCCGTTTTATCTCGGAAAAATGACCCAGAGGCTGTGTAACGTTGAACGGGCAGAAATTGTTGAAGTTGCGGAAGTTTACTTTCGGCATGTATTTGTTCTCGCTGATGCGTCATCGATTTTTATCACAACTTGCAGTGGTAATTTTAGTTTCGTGTAATTTCAGAGATTTTTTGACGCGCTGTGAAAGCTACCGCTTGTACGAGAAACCGGACACAGATTCTTCTGACGCCTCCCAAGAGTTGGCCCTCTTTCCGGCGGCACAAAGTGATATGTTGAGGGAACTTAACCGTATAGCCCACGACAGAAATACAAAAATTCGCAAATATCAAGAAAAGAAAGAGCTTGATGAGAAAATTGAACAACTTCGTCAGCTCGTAGAGATGGATGATGGAAGAGTTGACGATGAAACAAAGCGCGAATTTTATCAACAACAGCTCAAATCCTCCATCGTAGAGGCACAGCAAGAGTTGGACAGTATTGATAAGGAAAAGCAAATCTTGGCATTCCTCAAACAGCGTGGCGGTGCTGATGGTGAAGGTGCGAGACTAGGACGGCCTCAGAAGAAATACCAATCGAAGCCTTTAAAGCCCATCATTATCACACGGGATGCTTTGCAGAAGGCAGTCTATGGGAAAGGATATCCCAGCTTGCCAACGATGACGGTGGCTGAATTTTATGATCAACGTGTCGCGGAAGGTATTTTTCCTGATGCGGAAAAAATGAAGGAAGTGAACAAAAATTCGCTGATGAACAAAGTGTTCCAAGACAATGCAGCCGAGCAGGATCTGGAGGATGAAGAGCAGGAAAAACTTGTGGAGCAGGATGACGACGAGTATTTGGCCCGCCAGAGGGCGAAGGATGAGTTTAAAGATGACCATCGTCGAGGCGAAGGGAACCGGTACAACAGAAGCTAGACCCTACGAAACAGTATATAGTAGGTTTATTATTTTCAATCAACGGAAGTAATTTATTTTTTGCGCGTTTTCCACTCTTTCTGAATTATTTGTCAGTTGTTTTATCAACCGGCTTCCATTTCAAATAAACTAGGATCTATAATATATTGTTCACATTCCTGTTCAATAATCCACTTGTTGTCGTTCGGTTCGCTCGAGGCATCAGCGGTTGATGCAGCAGCGTCAGACGTTCCACGATTCCGTTTCTTTTCCTTCCCTGAATGCATCGACTCTTTGTGCCTCATAACACGCGTCCCATTAGCGAACCGTTTACCACATTCGTCACATTCAAACCGTCTTATGTGGTTCGCTTTATGTAACGACATCTTCTGGCCGAGAGTTGTCGTGAATGAGCAACCTTCTTCATACTGACAGATGTAGTGTTTCGTCCCACTCTCATCAATCCTAAAAGGAAGATATGGGCGCCTAGATCCGCCGTTCAATGATCGGTAATGCGTTCGCCGATGCTGTCGGAGCTGCGCGCCGTCCACAAACGACTGATCACAATCTCGACAATTGAAGGTACGCTCCCCAGTGTGGGTCCGTTGGTGAGTTAGTCTATTGCAGGACCTGGTAAACGATTGATCGCAGTAAAGACATTTGAATTTCTTCTCGCCCGTGTGCGATCGCTCGTGCCGCTCGAGCAGCATTTTGGCACCGAAGACACGTTGGCAAATCTTGCACTTGAACTGTTCGCTGATCTTGTTTCGATGGTGGGCCACGTGCGCATTAAAATAGTTTCTATGAAAGAATCGCTTCCCGCAATACTCGCAAGTTAATCCATCTTTTGCAGGCTTATGAGCGCTCCACTGGTGAGTGTTAAGGTTTATCACACTGCTAAACCGACGATAACATTGTCCGCACTTGTGCGGCATACAGTGCATCATAAAATGTAGATTTAATCGATGCGTACTTTTTAATATAAGTGGTTTGCTTTTTCCACCATTGCCTGCTGATGGACTCTCGTCTTCATTCACGGAGATACTGCATTCGTCACACTGGTACGGCAACATTGGAACATGTTCCCGTAGATGGTAATCACGTTCAATAACTGTATCGTGTCTTTTGTCGCAAACGTAACACGTTGTGGAAGGATACTTCTTCCACATATATGCTTCATCTTTTTTGTTTGCTTTTGCTGCTAGGTATCGTTCTCTGTAGCGAATTTTCTCGCGCTCTATTCTAGCAATTCTTTTTTGTTCAATAATCGCCTCTTTGTCCTTACAGTAGAGATCGAATTCATCGAAGACCTTTGCGTAGCTTGAATGATCATTTAAATGCTCCTCATTGCAGGCTGTTCTCTCAATGTTTACTTGGTGCTCCTCTACTGGAGTTGGTTCGTCAGCTGCAACCGGTTCATCCGCTTCAAATAAAAACTCATCAAAGTAACTCCTTATTTTCTCTTCAGCTACAAGCTTCACAAGATACTCTGTTTGTGCGATGAACTCTAGGCGAGTATTGAAGGCCAAATTCAACTTATTAACGCACTGCAAACAAATTACTCTTGGAAATGCGTCGTTGTCTTCGGTCTGAAAGGATGAAAGAGTGTATGAATCATTCTGAAACAGATTGGTAGAAATCAATGTTTTGCATACTTCAAACGCAGTGAGTTGTATAAGCATTTCCAGCACTGTTATATCCTTTACTTGAGTATCAATCGAAATTAGGGACCCATCCTTGAAATGGTTCAAACATATTCTGCAGAACTGATCGCGGTACTGCAAGAGCACTAGATCTGGTTGATGATCGAAACCCGTGCCTATAACGATACGTCGAGTACAAAATATTACAAAAACGTACGCCATGACACTTGTAGATGTACTTTGTGGGGTTTGCACCCTGAACTTTTATATATGCTACGGTTTTGGTAGTCGGTCAACATATCAATAATGCCTACAGAACGCCTAATTTTATGCACCTACGTACTTTCATGTTTCGCAAACATTTTACACGCTAGATGAATGCCTTTCCGAATGTTAGACGGGTGTACGCTTGTTTTTTTTTGTTCCAGGGCAGAAGAGTGGAACATTTATTTAGCAACTTTCGGTGATGGTTGCACTGGCAATCATTGTCAAATAAATATTTCTTGCCCAAGGTTTATACACACCTGTATTCGAAGACGGTATGTATAGTCGCAGCTTGTGGAAGTCAAAAATTTGAATTAGTTTTTAAATATTTTGCTCGAAAGCATCAAAGGTAATGAAACACATTTATACGAATCTGTTTTTGTCATAAAGCGGACTTTTATACATAACGCGGTATGTTTTTTCAGACCTGAACTACTGGATATAGTCCCTAAAAGGTCTCTGCCTGTTCAGGGTTAGCGTTTTCAAACAAAAAGATTACAATGCATGTTTAATCATCTAACTAAAAAGTAAGAGTAGATACAAAATAAGTTCGTTCCATTACGCATTCGTCTTCCATGTTCCATTTCTTGTCGTTCGGTTTACTCGTGACATTTTCCGTCTCTTTTCCTTTCCGTCCTAAGTCTCGTCTCTTTTCATTTCCTGAATGCATGGATTCTCTGTGTCTCTTGACACGGCTCCTATTTGCAAACCGTTTACCACATTCTTCACATTCAAACCGCTTTATGTGGTTCGCTTTGTGCTTGGACATCTTCTGAGCGATAGTGGTCATAAACGTACAGCCTTCATAAAGACAGGTGTAGTATTTCGTGCTAGTCTCATCAATTACAAAAGGAAGTGATGTGCATCTGGAAACACTCCGTGGCATGTAATGGGTGCGCCGATGCTGTCGGAGCTGTGCACTGGCCACAAATGAAACATCACAATCCGAACACTTATAGGACCGTTCCCCAGTATGAGTCCTTTGGTGAGTTAGTCTGTTGCATGATCTACTGAACGATCGATCGCAGTAGAGACATTTAAATTTCTTCTCGCCCGTGTGCGATCGCTCGTGCCGCTCGAGAAGTCCTTTATCACCGAACGCACGTTCACAGATGGTGCACTTGAACTGTTCGCTGATCTTGTTTCGATGCATAGTCATATGATTATTAAAAAGTCGTCTATGAAAGTACCGCTTCCCGCAATACTCGCAGATTGATCCATCTTCTGTGTTGTTGTGAGTGCTCCAAAGGTGACCTTTTAGGTTTTGGGCAGAACTGAACCGACGAAAACACTGACTGCATTTATGCGGCATACGGTGCATTCTAAAATGTATATTTAATTGGGCTGTAGTTTTCAATATAATTTGTTTGCTCCTGGCGCAATTTTCCACTGAACGATTATCGCCTTTATCCGCGGTGCTGCTGCATTCGGTGCATTGGTATGGCAACATCGCAATATGTTCCCGAAGATGGTAATCGCGTTGACGGATTGTATCATGTTGTTCGTCGCAAATGTAACAGGTAGTGGGGGCAAAGCTTTTCCACACATTTGGCTCCTTCTGTTTTCTTGCTTTTGCTGCCAGATATCGTTCTCTATAACGAATTTTCTCGCGCTCGATTGTTGCAATTTTCCTTTCCTTTCGAACCGCCTCAATGTCTTTACAGTAGAGATCGAATTCATCGAAGACCTTTGTGTATCCCGAATGATCGATCAATTGCTCCTCAATCCAGCTTGTCTTGTTGCTCAATGGTTGTTGTTCCAGAGTTGGTTCATCAGCTACAATCGGTTTATCCGGTTCAAATAAAAACTCACCGAAGTACCTCATGATTTTTTGTTCAGCTACCAGCTTCAGTAGATGCTCTGTTCGGGCGATAAACTCTTGGCGAATACCGAAGGCCAGTTCAAGCTTATTTTTGCACAGTGAGCAAACGACTCTTGGAAAGGCATCGTTGTCTTCAGTCTGGAAAAAACCGGGCCCATGATACTAAAGAAAAATGGAAGGTATACATGGTTTCCTTACTTCCAACGCGGTTAGTTGTATAAGCTTTTCCAGCACTGTTATATCCTTTACTTGATTATCAACCGAAATTAAGGAACCATCCTTGAAATGATTCAAACAAATTCGGCAGAATTGATCGCGACACTGCAGTAGCATTGGAGCTACTCGATGCTCGAATCCTGAGGCGATGAAGGAAAATAGGAAACGAAGCATTCACCAATGTTGTATGTAGTATGAAAAACTTACTCTTATCTTCTGTAGACATTCCAGGGCCTAGCAAACCTATTGCGTTTGCGCTAGTCAATGTCACCTAAAAATATAAACGATCGAGGGATACCACTTAGGGTGGCCACTTGAGGGTTCCACGCTCAAGAATACTCTGACTTCACAGTAAAGTAAGTACTACTCTCCGGCTAATAATTGAAGTATTGTGTGCTTTTCGTACTGGCGGCATTTAACAGTAGCAAAAATCGATGCGCTGCACAATTTTTTGGAGTATATCAGAGTACCTTTGGAGTATATATGAATGCTCGTACTGTTCAAAACAATCGCAATGTTATGCCTGACATCAGTTGAACTATATAAATGTCAAAATAGGAATAGCGAAAAACGATGTTGTAAAGGATTCTAAAAGGCCTTTTATAGAGCCTTTGTGAAATCGCACTACATTTTTGAATGTATTTTGATTTTTTTAAAGAAAATTATGCTCTTTTTAAAAGCAAAAAACCCAATAAAGACAACGAATTTGTATCGTAGTTAATGATGGAAAATATATAACCGGTTGAATGGAACGGAACTGGTATTTGACCGATGACCCAACAAGATAAATAGGAAGACCGTTGGTGTCTGAAACGATCTGATCATAAATATGAGAGGCGAAATCATCCCGATATTAAAAGCCTCTATAAGCCTAACAACTAAAACAACATCTGATCATAACAAACTTACCTGGCATGAAGAGACGGTGGTAGAGAGTAAATAGCCTTTCATATTAAAACCGCTTTTAAATTATTCTTGAAGGGTTTGATTTACGTAATATTCCAGCGTGCTTTCCGTTATGATATTAAGTTTGAATAGCCAGTCCGCCTGAAACGAATTGGCCACCGAAACGTCAATTAGAAATGTTTTGCTACGTGGGCTCGATCCATTACGCGTAAATGCCTGAAAAACGGAGACGCAAAACGTGAGTGCAGTACCTCAAGTCACTCAAATTTGTTTTTATCAAACCCGAAGATTGTGGAATTTCTACATTTTCGTGACGTCAGATGGAGCATAAACAGGGTCGCCCACTTCGATACCCCGTTTTTATGATCTAATTTTATGATTTCAAGGTTGATTTAAACTCCTCTAGTGTTTTACTGCTAGTTAAAAAAGGGACAGGCATTTTACCTGGCTACATCCACGGAGCGGATACGCACAACGCTGATCGATCCAGAACGAAACAATACCCTGCTAAGAAAACTGAGGTACTCTCAAACGAAATTGGCCGAAGACGACAGCTCGCCGGGATTCAGGTCGGCTTTCAGGAGCCTCGGCTTGGGTGCATCCGAGGGATTCCGGGGCGGTCGTCAGTTTTCGTAAAACGGGCAAAAAAAAGCCATTCGCAAACTTTCCATGCTCCGTGCGGGCTGTGCGTGTGCGTCGCTGTGCCAGGTCACACACTACGCTGATGGCAGTTCGTACGTGAAATTCAAACGCCCATTACGGCGTTCAAGTGTTTGTCAGAATGCACTTGTACAAAAAGGAGACAAACAAACAATGCTCTGCGGTTGATGGAAAAGGCGACTCGCACATGTTTTGCGAGGTAAACACCAAAAGTATAGAGAAAGTGGTGTGCGTGGAAAAGTGTGTAAGCTGTGTGTGAACTGAATAAGAATGAAAATCGGCGCGGAACGATGAACGTGCGAGAGTGCGCTGAACGCAGTGGGTGCTAAAAATGCTACTCGGGAGACCACGACAATACCATCCGCGATACTACCCCCAGGGTGCAACATTGGTGAGAACCAACTCATTTTGAGTTACGGCAAACTAGGTTTTGCTACATGGATTGCTGTCAGTTAGACAGACAGAGTTCACAACCACAAGTGAAGTGAAAGCCGTCGGTACACGACAGCGAATGCGCAGAGCTCAAGCAAAACAATTAGCAGCATCAACAAGCTTGGGGGTATGAATGAAAAGTCCCGCAAATAGGGTTAGTGTGTGGATGAATGCAGTTGGTAAGCTAGCCAGTATTCCTTCGATAGGGTTCATCATAACGTCATATCCTCCGGAAGGAAATTAATCCAGCAGAAAGTGGTAGTGCTATCGAAAAAAACGGTACACGCGAACCTTTTTACGAGTGTAGAGTTGAATTCCAGTTTCAAACTTTGATTCTGTTCTAGCCGAACATGCAAACAATTCGCTAATCCATGCGTACAAAAGAGATCATGCAGCCTCGAGCAAAACGCTGACGTTGACGATTGCTTGCTCGCATTTCGCGAATTGGTTTGACAGAAAGGGTTTTGGCTGCCGTATGTTGCGTTGTTGGGTGTGTGCTGTGGAATTTGTGGCCGCTGCTCTCGGGTGTACCTCGAGATTCCGGTCGCGAACCAAGCGTAAACGCAGATCGGAAAATTCCATCGCTTTCGGCGTGGCAAACCACCACATCATCCTGTAGCAAATCTCGGACGGGCCTCTTCGCAGGTGAAAGGGAAACAGTCGAAACTTTGACTTCGACGAAAGTAGGTTACAGTTATAATACCTCGCGTGAAACGGTGCTGCAAGCTGGCAAAGAACTCCCGAAAAGGTTTCTTTTCTCGTCGGGTCAATCGACGAGCACCCGAAAGTCGTGGTGTGTGCATTATCTCAGTGTCGCTGGCTTCGCTTGTACCATTTACCATACCATTTCTCCCCGAGCCGTCATCGATGACCGCCAGTGCTAAAAAGCGCATTAAAATTTTCAATCCATCCTTTATCGAATGCTGGCGAAAGAAGTGCTGTTCATCTCGTGCATCCTCGTGTGGGGCGGAAGGAAGTGACAGTAGGATTTGTGTCGTCGAATCCAAGTAAACGACGAAAAGTGTTTGTGTGAGTACGGGCGTGTGTTGCAACTTGCTGCTCCGGTGGTATTCGTATTGCGCGCCCGGAAAGGGGACACAACACAGGATCGCGTTTTCCGTCCAGGACGCGCGGCGAAATTGGCAAAACAAAGGAAGCCTAGCCGTGTTTCCAGTTTTTGACAGTTCGCATACGCCCGAGCTTAGCAGCACTGGAATTCCGATACATTGAGCGTGCTTGTATGAGGTAAGTTTAGCAATTATAGAATACACGAATGCAACTGCAGTTTCGTTGGGAAAAAGTATTATACAGCATGCAGTTCCTGGTGGTGCGGTCACAACCTTTTTTTTTTATTCCCAGCGCAGAAAACAAACGACACTCTAGTGGCCGGAAGTCGAATCTGCTCGCTAATGGTTGCTCGTGAATAGTTTGTTTATGTACTGCTTCGAAGTCGTATTTTGTTTACTTTTGGGCACAAATTTCCCTTGGTTTGTGGGGGTCAACTGAACCCCGGCATCGGAAGGGATGGGCCTAAAAAAAGGACAGACTGTTTACCTTACGGTGTTACCATCTACCATCCAAACACGTATTGGCTCTATGTAGCAGCACATAATTGCAAGAATGTGCGCCTGTTCCATTTCCACTGGGTTTACAGCAAACTATTTTGGAAACGCCACTTAGGGGGTTTATCTCACTAAATAAATCCCATCCGCTTTCGGATTCGTCTGACGCCAATGCTAGGAACGCGACGGTAACAATTTCGAATCGCATCTCTGCAGCAACCATTTTGGGAGAAAGAAGTCAAAAGTGGGAGAGAAAAGAATAAGCAGCAATTCAAATTGACACATACACGCTCCTCACTAGCGCAGGAGAAACGTTGTGGAGGGAAACTGCGGTGACTCAAACCAGTGTGGCAGAAGTTCTAATGTGAAACTACGGTGATTCATGCTGCGAAAATATTTCGAGAAGAATGTTTGATCAGAGTGTTCAAACCCTCTTTTGTTGTGTGGTGTTGGAAGATAAGAGGTTAGAGTGTTGCAAAGGCTATTGATTGATGCAACCTAGAAAACCGCAGGCCTATCGAGAAGTGGTACAAATTTTCTACACCTACTCATTATTCGTAACACCGACACCCTTTTATTTGGAACAGAACGACTGCAGAGGAATGCATAACATCATTTCGATGTATTGCCTCCGGAATTTCGCTTCGCTAATGTGAATCGAATACGGGCCAATTCGGCTCCTTGCACAGTGCAGTATTTGCTAGCAGCAGGTCAAGGTTGCGCGTTTCTGCACCTGCGTATCGGCCCACGGCATTTATGCAGTGGTTTTTTGGAAATAGCATGTTCTACAATAAGCTAAAAACTAGTATCAATTCGAAATGTTTTTTTTTTAAATTAAAACAGATTTACAGGAACAGAAAGGGGTCTGTCCGTGTACCATAGTACCATAGTCACTGTTTTTCCAGTGGCGATTGTAGCCGTCGGATGGATTGGAGTTTGCAAATGTATGCAAAACCTTTTCGCAAGCGAAACTGGCTGCTGGGAAAATGGGAATAGCAAAATCGGAAACCTTCCCTCCGACTCCGACTGCCAGAGAAGATGCGAAACTGCTGCAGCCAGAGACGCACAGAAACCCATCAACGGAGAAGAAGACATCCATCGCAAGAAAAGCGAGGAAAACCAAAACACACAAATGCAACGCTTCCATTTGGTTGTTGCGGGTGACGAGGAAACTACTGGCTGGATGGGCTGGGCTGGGTGGATCAAGCCGCTGGAAACTAACATTACATTGGAAGATTTCCGTTAGCTCGACGAATTCCTCGGTTTTCTTTCGACTCGCCGGTCGCCGCGTTGGTGCCGGGAGGTTCCCGTTTTTCTTTCTGCCGATCACATTCGGGGGCCCCTTGCAGGCAAGAAAGCAAGTGGCCTCCGTAGGGGAAACTCTTAGTCCGCCAGCTAGCTGTTGCCGGCGCTCATCGGCGTTGGATGAGTTGGAGCGGGTTTCTTGGAGAACAGCCGGCGGAATACGATGGGTATGGATGGACACAGTTAGAATAATTGATTTGCTGAACTGCGGGAAGCATTAGTAGTTTGAGGTCAGAGTACGTTGCTCATGAGCACGAAGTCGTAAGAGAAAATTTCACCAATGTTCCAGGAAACAATTGAGAGCATTGAAAAGACTCGCGTTTATTAGCTTTTGAGCTTTTGAGTCTAAACCTGCTAACTTCTTCATATAAGGTTTCTCATCAGGGCTTGCGAAGGTTTCAAATTGTTTCTTTCTTGGTGTCCAGGTTTACATCATTTATTACCAAAGCGCAGAAAGACTGACTCTTTCCAGTGTGTGGCGCGCTCCGGAATGCGAAAATGGATTTTCAATTTTCCTCTTCGGAGAGTTTCAAGGTTCCTTTTTTTGTGTGTGTGTTATGCTTGCCTTCCGGCATAAACACAAAGTGCTATCATGTTCTATTTTTATGTTTGCTTACCTTACCCTCTTCCCTATAATTCAATCTTGAGAGCGCTGAGAGATGAATCGAAGATAATGATGTTAAACTGTTATTTGATGGATAATTATTGGCAAAGTAGTTTTATAAAAGGCAGTTTCGCACTGTTCAAAGAGCGAATAAGTTCATTTACGGGTTTTCTTTTTTCTTGAGTGACCATAAAGCCACTAATGGGAACTGCGAAAATAACTATCCACCTGCTCCGTCGACGGAACGAGCATTCGACACCCTTGAAGGACAAATCGCAGTCTTAGATCTTCCCATCTTTAATGTTCATTTGCGTGCCATTTTTCTCTCGGTCGTATGTAAACAGCCTTTCAACTTATGAAATATCCCATACGACGTTGTTTATTCTTTTGCACTATATTTGCGTGTTTTGCTTTTCGGCGGAACTGAGGGAAGCCGGTGTTTTACGGTTGGTTCTCAAACACCAGCTAGAGGCGCTCCCAAGCGTGGCCATAAATCGTCAGCATCACAGTCAGGAAACAATGGGCAAGAATGGCAAACCATTTTCCGGCTGCTACCATAATTCGGTTAAGCAGAACCGGGAACGGATCCTCCTCCCACCGGGGGAACACGGTTCCCCTGCGGTTCCATTCCATTCGGGCCATCTCTTCCACCGCAAAATTGGATTCGAGTAGCATTGCAAGCGAAATGCGAGGTGGTGTCGGCGTTTGTTCCTGACGTTCTTCGCGGTCACGAAATTCATGGCCAGCCGATGTTTGGAGCGTTCATTCCTGCTCATCTTGCGAGACGACCCTTTGCTGGAAAAATGCTTTTTTAACGGTTGTTTGATTAACTTCAAGATTCTAGCTCCATTTTTACGTTGCTTTTCCCCGTAATCGTCATGCCGTGCCGTTTCCACCGCCTTTGGGCCCACACTTAAGGTCCCCTTAACCTAACCTAAGCCTAAACGTTTGTTCGCGTCCCGATTGTTTCTCGTTTCTGCGCCGTAACTGCTGACGCAAGCGCATGATGCTGCTGCTGCTGTTGCTTCGGCTGCTGCCGTCGAGTTGCTCTGGTTGGCTGCTTAAGCCTGGAATCATATCGATCGGCGTTCGT
This sequence comes from Anopheles plumbeus, assembly GCA_034621735.1. NCBI lineage: Eukaryota > Metazoa > Arthropoda > Insecta > Diptera > Culicidae > Anopheles > Anopheles plumbeus. Next base: position 3,838 of record JAOEFI010013653.1, on the reverse strand, counting down.
CCAGGTGGAACGATGGCAGCTTTACTGGCCGGAACGATCGTTTTCCCGGGGGAGCCGTACCGACGGGCGATCCGGGGGAGAGAGAGAGAGGCTGATCAATGTTTTGTAACCCGCAGTCTACTAGATCTCCCCAAACTGCTTCCCGGAGTAAGGTGTTTTTTTTTACAACTGGAGTTGCTTGAGGTGGTGTAGTGCGTTAATGGAGTAATAGTATGGCGAGTTTTTCGATCGTGCCTTAGCTAACGTCTTTTCTGCTGCTCTATTCTTGCCGTAGTAGCACCCCGTCGCACTCCACGTTTACGTAATTATTTGTTCTAGAATGGGATCATTCGCCTCAGGTGGTGGAGTTCTATCCGGTGTGGAGCGGCTGGTGTTGGTCCGCGAAACTCGTAAGGGCTGCGAAGAAAGGTCTGACTAGCAGAATGAGTACAGATCTGCCTCAGATCGGAAACGACGCCTCGAATGTTTGCAGCCAGTGAAGCGAGGCCGCAAGCCGTAGAATTACGAAGAATTTTCCTCCGGGGGAACCGGTAGAGATTCGAGCTGAGAGAGTCACACGTGTCGGAGTAGTTGATCGAGATGATTCGCTTCACGGGATAACAACCGACAGCGGACAGCTTCGATGATCATGGTGGTGGATCAGGAGATGCACCCACCGATGATTCCGTTCCCGTCAGGCATATTTTACCCTGCCCTTGCCTCGCGCCTTGGGTTCAGCCTTCTCTCGGACGTGATTGTTTTGTAATAGATTTTTGATTGTATCTACCTTCACCCAAAACCTTCGGCGGGGCTGATGTTGTTCCGTTACTTCGTGTTCACGTGTGCAGTAAGATGCACCTTCGGGGGTGGAGTCATGGCTGGCAGGACTAGGGAAGGCGCATGGTTGGATGGGCTGGAAGTGTATTATTTACGTCGGTTTCGTCAGTTTACTTGCTCTTGTCCAGCACGGCGGAACGGAACGTTGAAATCCGGATTCTGCACGACTGGGTCTTCGTTTCGTTCGCTCCCTGCGAAGATTGAGCGAAAATGTGACAGTTTGCGGAATGGGAAAATTTCTCGATGTCATAATGCCGCCTTCAGGTTTACTTTTCGGTTGATGTTCCGATCCCAGATTAACGCAATGTACCGCTAGGTTTATGAGGGGTGGATACTTTCGGTGGTTTGTTTGGAATAAATTGTGTAGGCGCTTTTTTTCATACTTTTATTCCAAACTAACTTTTCGTGAGATTTTTCCTGAACCTATCCTGAAGAAAGAGGACACGTACAAAGTGTGTAATTATACGCTTGTTTCAACTGACGCTAGTAGAAATGAGGCCACGCACGTGTTGTTAGAAAGTGGCTTCTTTCACACTGGCGGAAATTCCATTAAATTTTCCATCCGCCCTACATCCGTTGTTGTGTCCCACGGGATGTAGCCAACAGTCAGGAAATAACGAAGGTGGCACACAACTGTCGTCGTCCGTCAGTCTAACACAAATGGACCTCAGGCCCGGGGGGGGTGGAGGTTGGGAAGGCTGTTGGGAAAATTTCGCATCGCTGTGAAGACGGCGAGAGCATCGACGACGACGACCGGTCCGATTTGGCTAAAAATATATACAAGTATCTATCCCATGCCATATTCCTTTCTCGTGGGGTGTCGTTCGTTTCCGAGAAGGTTTTTCCGATTTTATCCATTCCCTGGACCGCGGTGTCGCCCAGTCGGTTGGTGAGAAAATCGGTCCTCTCTCAAGCGGCTGCCGGCGGATCAATGGCCGGTTTTTGAGGTTGTTTGTTTTGGAGCATTCCTTTCCCACACCTCGAAGCATACCCCCACACCTTCGCTCCGTTGGGGAAGTTGCGGTCTGAACCGTGCGGGAGGTCAGAGTTTATTGACATTTCCGTGGTTATGCTCGTCGCCGTCGTCGTCGTCGTCGTCGTCGTCGCGCAACGATTAACACCCAGCACGCCGAGGTTTGGATCGCTCGTTTCGTTTGGCAAAGTTTGCGCCAAGGAACCATTTGACGAAGTGTCATTGCCTGCGCATTATGGCGTGAAGAGGAAAATCGGTGATCTGGTTTGGGATCTTTTTTGTTTCCGTCTACAACCTCGAAAACGTTAGCGGAGCATGTCAGCTTCCCTGCGTAGCACAAGGGTCTATAATTATTGGTTGATTGGTTTGAATGAGTTTTCCTTCTCGCGTCACCTAAGGAAGTCGCTTTTAGCCGATCGTAACCTGCGTGAAAGATATATGACTGTTGTTTAGATAAACGGTATCGCATCAAGCGGTACCGTTTCGACGATTGGCGTTTCTTTTTTCTCTTTTCCCTGGTGATTTTAAACCCATTTTCACCACCCCCTGATAAATGTAGTGCCGTTAGTTTATAACACCATGTGTCTCACTCGACAGAACATATGGTTTATATGTGGGACAGAAAAAAAGGCTTGGAAAAAATGGCACGTTCAAAACAGGGAAAGAGAGAGAGAGAGAGAGAGAGAGAGAGAGAGAGAGAGAGAGAGAGAGAGAGAGAGAGAGAGAGAGAGAGAGAGAGAAAACCGTGATTTGTCCGTTGACGAATCGTTAAGTTTTTCCCTAGGCTTCCGTGGGTTGTAATTAGACAAAGTCGTTAACGATTTGGACGTGTTAACGGTGGTGTCTACCTTAGTCTGCATGTTGGAGTTATGTACGTGTATGTTGTGTCCATGTAATTGTAATTTTTCCCTTGATTTCGAACAATAATGTTGTTAGGAGTTTTGAGCTTTTTTTTGACACTGTTTCTCTCTTATAGCTAAAAAAAACTTTCTCTAAGTTCATGTATGTTAATTTAATCAAAATCCGATTCAATCTAACACCGGATTGATCTACAGAGAAAATGCATTACCACGGAGTTCGTGACAGAATTCTGCTAAATGTGCAAACCCACTGATGATCGCCGTCCATCGTCTTCGCGTACGTCATTTCCTGCAACATTATCATGTAAACCACAGTCAGCCTTCCCCCAACGCCTGCCAGACACCGGCGTTATGCTGTTGGGCTGGCGATAATACCACCCGATAATGGTGGTTACTGCTCAATTACTTCATTAAACATTCATCGGTACATTCTCCGGTGTGCCGCTGGGCTGGGCTGACTGGACATAGTTATGCTTCTCCCTGTTGGCCCCTACTGTGAATAAGGGTAGGGTAGATAAAAGTGGTGGTCTTTTTTTTTCTTTTTCAAAATTGACGCATACTTTTGCATATGAGCACGTCGGCATACTTGTTGTCGGCCTTAAGCATACGGCAGGGATGGTTTGGCCTCGCCATATCAGATATGTTGGTTTATTATGGAAATGGTGTGGTAGTGGTTTAAGTTGCACACATTTTGCACCGTTGTATGAAAGTTGCACTATTGCAACGATTAAGATTTAGGGAACAGCAAAGGTTTCACAAAGCGAGTAGAAGATGTTGGACAATTATTTAGTTGGGGATAGAAATATTTAAAACAAATCTTTCCTTTGTGCATAGTTTTTATTTCACTCCCGAGTTATGTGGCACTATGTTTCCATGCACTATAACAATTCCTTGACACTATGTTTTTTTTTTGCATTATGCACCACGCTCCAACTTCCTCTCCCACCCCCCGTTTGGGGATTTATTCCCCGCGGGAAAGGAATGCATTTCCCGTTGGGTTTGATGAGAATGGAGCCATGTTTTCAGGTGGATCCCCCAGGGAATGGTTTTGGATGGAACTGAATAAGCAAATTCATTGCCTCTTTTAGCCACGCGACCGAAGGAGTGTTATTGTGATATATTGGGGGGGGGGGGGGGGGGGGGGGGGGGGGGGGGGGGGGGGGGGGGGGGGGGGGGGGGGGGGGGGGGG
>JAOEFI010013643.1:9298-21169 GCA_034621735.1 Anopheles plumbeus | reverse complement strand
GCCGGTCGGTATTACATTTTTAACCTATTTCGGCAAGTCCTACGACCCATCCTTTCGTTCGATAGACAGGAAGAAGAAGCAACGTCGAAAGTCCAGGCCACCCCGGGGCCATCAGGAAAAGTTTTCTCGGTCAGGTTTTCCCCGTTCTAGTTTCTTCCACACACAGCAGATTGAGTCACACAAACACCCCAGCGGAAAGTTCCCGGCTTGCCACACGGGACAAGCTGTCCCGAGTCCGGGCAGGGACGGGGCAGAAGGAAAGTGTCGCATTTCGATGAGCTTCGAAGCACGTTACCGGAACGGTTACCGGTTTGCAGCGAACCGAAACGAAAATCGAACGTTTCGCAGAAGGATTCAAACTCCGTGCGCTCGGTGGGAAAGTAGGGCGGCTTAGCAATGCCGATGGAAATTCGGCAGCTCGGGGTACGAAAAGCAAGCAGAAGTCCACGATAAGTTGTTGGTCCTCACTTTTTCGTCTCGATCTTCTTTCTAACTCCTGTTAGTCACGAGTAAAAAAGGAAACGAAAAGGAAACGGGAGCAACCTTCTCGGGCGAGACAAAGAAGGACCATTCCGATGACAACTTTTTTCTCTCCCTCGCCATCCTCAGACTTTCTTCGTACGCTGCGGAATTTGTATCCAATCGACTTCGGCCGGTGGTAACGATCAGGTTACCGAGTCGAGCATATTTTGTCACCGATGGAATGGCTTTTCTATCTCTATCTCTGTCTCTCTGAGTGTCTCTGAGCTTCGCCGTAGAGGGAATTTGATGAGCCCTCGTTATTATGCAAAACGATGTTTTATTCGGCCAGGCTGTGAAGATTATTTGGAGAAATCGTTTGGATTCTCCGTTTGCCCTTTCTCCCGTTTTCCACTTACGCGGCTGCGAACTGGCCTGCGGGGTGGTGATACGGTGCGGTAAAATGTTTCGTTGATAGGGAAATTGATAGAGATAAGGGCACAATTTGAATGCAATAGTTTCGCTGACTAGGGGTCGGGCAGAAGGTTCGATCGAACAAGAAAGTGTCACGCCCGAAGCAAATTCGTTCCATTAGGAGTTTGTTGGCAGGGCCCGATATTCATTCGACTATGCCTTTCTAATCAAATGTGGGAAAAGTTTACAGATGTCTCATTCAATAGCATAAACATGCGAACGAACGTAAACAAATAGACCGTCATTGTAATGTAGGTATAATCCCATTTATATTGATATTGATCAAAATATCAGAAAACCATCGCTAGTTTTAAAAAGGGGTTTCAAAAACTTTACAAATTCGTTTGGCAAAGTTTTATAAAGTGGAACCGAATAGGATACACTATTTCTACCCTTCTAATAGACAAATAACTGATAAAGGAAAATCTTGAATGAGCTAAGGAAGCATCTTCTTTAACTGGTTCTGGTTCTGCCACTTGGCGTTTAGATGAGATTATCAAGGGCTTGATAAAAATTTGGCAGAAGCAATGCGTAATTGTTGGAAAACATAGCCGGGGCCGGCATAGGTGACCATTTTCATTAATTACCGGATGTTGGGAACAATATATTTATTATTAACATGCTCCACTGCACTGAACTGAATGCTTGTTAAAAAGACGAAAATTCGATAGAATGCCTTTCCAATCTCTTAACATACCTCGATTGCCTGCCATCTTAATGGAAGCCTATTTTCAGTTTTCCCATTTGCCGGTGAGAAAACTAAGACCCGCTAGGCCCTACCGGATCTACAGTTTGCTTCAAAATCACCGAAACCACCTTTTCGGGGCATTGATTCTGCTCAAATCGTTGTTAGTTAGTTCGACGTTCGGCAAACCCTCGGCCGTTCGAGTTCTCTTGCTCATCCCACGCCGACCCACGTTCGGCCTCGATGAATAGTAATTAGTAATCAAAAATCTGCCCCACCACCCCCTCGGGGGCGCCACTGTTCAGTGCTTGCCACCCACGTAGACATAGAAAACAATCAGCAGCTGCTAAAAGGGCCACCGGAAATAGGATTATACGTTCGGTTAATTTAGCCCGTCCAATCGCGCCGGTTCGGCCGGGCGAAGGCGAAAGTAAACGTACGGTCCCGAATTACTGGAGCTTCGGTTCATTATCTATTGTTTGGCCGGGTGTATGTGTGCCTGTCCGTGGCGAAGGTGTGACTGGAATCTTTCCTTTCGTGCGCTGGATGTGCCAGCCTAGCGACTGCTGCTATCGAGCGGTGTAAGCAGCAGGTCCTTCAGCAAGGACCAAGAAGAATTGTACGATGAGCGTCCTCTAAGCGCAAAACAATGGCACTCACGTACGCCCGGATATGGGCCAAATTTTGTTTTGTGTAAACAACGCACTATCGTACGCCATTCGGTGTAACAATCGACGACGGAGGGCAACTTTCGGTGCTTCCGGTATCCGGTTCCGGGTGAACTCCCATCCACCGGTGCCACGAGGCTGAGCGCGGACGGTAATTGATACGATCCTGCTCCGGTCGTCTTGTTGCTCGGCTCGGATTAGGTTAATGATGACGATAATGCTGCAAACGGGGCCCGTCCCGGTGGGGCGGGGCGAGTTGTTGTTGTAATCAACAAACACTACCGACACCCACAGCCGAAGCACCGGCACCGAAATGGGAGAAGTGTTTGAAGCTAATGCCCGGGTCGTTCGGAACGTGCCTCGGTAAAAATGGCGGTTTAGATGGGTTTAATCCTTGGATCATCTGATGTAAACTCGATCCTTGGTGGAGAATCTTCCATTGACATTCAAGAGGCAATTTATCGCCCCAGACGACAATATCCAAGCATGCTTAGATCCATCCGTTTTCAATCCAGGCTGTGATTCAGGGTCACGGTTAAAAATCTGCTTAAAATCTATGCAATTAATCGAGGGAAATTGTCAAGCTTTAAAATGAAACAAAATACGAGTTGGAATAAGTATGGGAAAATTTGATATTGGCAACGAAATAAAGATGCAAATAAATTTGCAATTAGCACTGGTTGTTGATGGCGATAAAAATGTAATGCATCAAGAATGCGGCAATGGCGACACATCAACTCAGCTTGCGGATATGGTTATAAATGCATGAGCCGTGTAACGTCCTTTTGCATCTCCCTTGGACATCGTTCACTCTTCTTCATCGTATGGAAATTAGTCCCGTCCCGTCTTGCCGTCTGAGACACGCAACCCTTCTGGCGTGTCAATAGTTTTCCCATCAAAGCCCATCGCCGCCGCATGCCGCAAATCGGGCATCGGCGGGCGGGCGTACGTCAATCAAAATCAAAATCCAATCGCACTAACAGGCTATAAAACACGAAGCATACGTACTCCCTCCGACCCACTCTGTCGTCCGTAACATGTCGCGTCCATTTTGTAACGAAATCCGCTTGCGTTCGCCAATCACGTCACGTCATTTATCATTTCTGCATGATTTGGTAGATGGATTTCGCCTCATGCGACGGTTGTCAATGCGAGCGAACAGTTGCGTTTTTATTGGAAAGTTTCTCGGAACACGATAATTGATTGTAGGGGGAATCTGAGAAGCATTTTCCAGGCTTCAGGATTTCTATTGGCTGATAGATCAATAGCTGGAATGTGGAAAAATCTAATATAAAAGGGCAGTGTAGCAAATTAATGTGGAATTTTTGGTTGGTTCTGTTCAATTAGGTTGCGTGTGGATACCAGTTCTCGATACGCATATTAATGCTTCGATACGTTTTGACATAATCATAACAATTTAGATGTCATTAAAAGGCTAAATCAATCAATTATTCATTGCATACAGAAGCGATTTTTTATAAACCACTAGGCGCCTCCATTTCATCCATGGAATTCTCCATGGTCGTTGTCAGAACCGCACATAAATATCGTTCGGCTTATCATAAACTTCCCAGCCAGTTCAATCCACAACAGTACAAGATATTTCAAATGAAAAATAATCTTTCAACTCAATTTGTACCAACCTTCGGGCGGATCTAATCTAATTTTAAATTAAAAGCATTCAAGACCTCTCTATGCATAACTGACAATGACTGACAGAGTACGAGATAAAAAAAAGGGAAGGTAAAGCCACCTTGATTGTGTAGCCATGTCTACACCGGAAAAGGCGCGGGGCCAGTGGAAAGTCATTTGCAGATCATTTTCAACAGAACACTTAATCGACTATCGTGCCATCGTTCCCCGAGCGCGCTAGTGGCAGGCGTTGCGGTCGTGGCCCACGCCGTCGGGAAAGTGTTTGTGACGCGCGTCGTTTTTCATGGTTGTAAATTGAATGCACTTCGCTGGCCTCTTCCGCGTCCTGCCGTTGCCACTATTGGCACGAGAAGCTGCTCAAACGAACCATTTGCCACGCCAAGGTGCCGAACCGGATGCTAAGCCGGATTCGTTGATATATTCAATGCAAATGATGGCACCAGGAAAGGCAGCCGTTGGCACAGCCGGAAAGGCGATCTAGTCTCCCGTCGGTTGGAAGGCTGACAGGAGAGAGACAGTAAGGGACCCGGGATGAGGTTGTCTCAGTAGAAACCCTAGTCGGGAACGTTATACACGGCACGCAGATCGTTTCACTCGACGCTATCCCGCTACATCGGCGGCTCAAGACTGCTCGCAAGGATGTGCGAGTGAGCATTTGAAGCCATCGAACGATGGGAACAGGGAGGGACAAACTGATGACGGAATGGAGGCTCGCCACCCCTGCTCCCATGCCCGACCAGACGCGCGGAACATGATACCGCACAGTTTATTAAATTATTCCACATCATATCGCATCCCGACGCCGTGTTCTGACAATGGTAATAACGATGATATTCATACTAACGGCGGCGGTAGATGTAGTTGTGGTTGGTAATAGTCGACGCTAACGGTGGGCGACCACCCTCTGGCAAAGTTTACTGACAGTGTGAATCTGATCGGTACAATATTAGCAATAAATATTGTAATGCCGGCCCCGTTGATATCGGAATCTGGAAGAACATTTGACAACGGTTAAATCGGCATGCTTAAGGACGTGAGGGTGGTCGGAAGGACAGGTTGTAGTGAAACCACTCATTGCCGTTGTTTCTTTCGGTGTTCTGGGAAATGTCTAGAATCAGATCAAACGATCCTAAATGCAGTTCACTGCAGTGCACCTTTCAGATTGCCTTTGAATTATGTTTATGGTTTTACGGATTTGAATACGTTTCTGACAGTTGACAGTTTGAGGGGAAAAAAACGTAGTAGTCTGTGAGAGAATTCCATTTGCTACGTTTCTGCTTCATTCCGGGCAAATGTTCGGACTGTTTGGACTATCAAAAGTTATTGCTGCACCAGTTCGGACTTTGATGGAAATTTTCCAGAGCGAATAAATTGTAGCTTTGATTACCAAAGCACCGCTCCATTCAATGTGTGCCTTTCCCTGCAACCCTTCAGTCTCACGCCACTCGAACCAACAAAACTGCCGTGATGTTGCAAATTGAAATAAAACTTGACATCCGACCCCCGACCGTCCTGCAGTGTGTAACTGTTGATATTTACACACGCTGTGACAATATTTTTCTTCCTTTGGCTCACACGTCCGTCCGGCCGTCTCGGTGTCCTGATGGTGTGTGCTCGTGTGGGCAATCTTGATTCCTGTACCAGTCGTGCACATTCCACTTTTCAACCGGTATGCATGCAAATATTTCCCCTCCAGCCTTTTCCTGGGATGCGGGAGTAGGTGACAGAGAACGCCTTCGGCAGCCGAGACAGACAGACAAGCGGCCGACGGACCGACAGGTTTCCGTGAACACGCACGTCCGTGCGGAGGAAGGACCCCTTGGTCCATGAATGCAAAAGTTAGATCTGGAGGAAAAGGGAAGGAAGTATTCTTCTTTTCTATGCCGATTTTTGCTCACGGGAAAATATCAAAAAATGAATATTTAAATACTCCCCTGGGGGTGGCGCAGCCTCTCGGAGCCCTTTTGTGCGTTTCTGCGCTCGCTTGGTTCTGATTCGAGCGAACGGGAATCAAGTGCGCCTTCTGCCGCTGCCCCACGCACGCCCTGTTGAGTGTTGTTTTATCGTTATTTGAGCTTTACTGCTCCCAATCCACCACCCCCCGTGGGGTTAGTTAGGAGGGCCACACCACACCACACTACGCCACATTCCGATTGTTCCTAGTGATCGAAATGTTGTGGGTGTTTCTGTTTCTGCACGGTGAACGGATAGACATCTCTACGGGGTGGGGGTTATGGACTGCAGGAGCTCCCCCACTTGGCAAGATATATGTTCCCCGAAGATGTTCTGAGTTGTCCCAAATGGGGATGCTACGTCCGGCTGGTCGTGGTTTTGTGGTGAGACCCGCCACCAGCGGGCAACTCAAGCACCACCAAAGAAACGCAAAGAAAGCAACCTTCCACACTCGGTTCCACGGCGCGGATTTCCAAGAATGCACAGGCCGCGCCTTACGGCTCCCAGTGGGAAGAGCATCCCCGGGTGCCATTTTCAGCCCAGCGCCACAATCGGGAAAAGTTTCGTGAGTGGTTCTCGTGTTGTGATTGTACAGTTTCGTATTTTGGGGTAGATTTTCTTGGGTGGGACGGGCGGTCAAGGCGTGGTCGGGCGGAGCGACCGGGAATGGATGTGAGATAAAGTGGAAGACTAATGGGCAACTGTAAATCGGTTCACTTTGCACCACCGGTGGCGAACGGTGGCTTTCGGCCGCATTTTGTGGGTGGACCAGTGGGCGGGAAAAACGAAACTGCTGCCGTGCTTCTTGAGGAACATTTCTGCTTCTTGTGCTGCACTGCAGCTTTCACTGTAGTCCCGTTTTCTTTTTTGTTGCTTGCCAAGAAACGAGGGGAGTTAGGCAGGATGAAGTACGTACAGGATGCAGGATAATCCTTGAAAGAAATTGCATTGTTGAAAGTAGTTAGTGATATCGTCGCCAGGATCGACAACCATCGAAAAGTAGAACGGAATGTGGAGCAAAAGCCAGCAGAGAAAAAAGAAAAGGAGCAATACGTGGTCAAAGTTCGTCCAACGGTGGCTCGGTTCTTTGGGTAATGAAAAACTAACATTTTGGGCAACGGCGCAACTATTAAATCGAAAGGAAGAAAAGTTCGGGTCATTGTGTTCCTTTTAGCCACAGTTTGGGGCTTGGCAGCGATGGCAGCGCACTGATAAGTAAGTGGACAAGAAAATGAGCATTCAATGCTGCCTTCACGGGAAATGAAATATTGATCAACGTTCGAGTTATTCCTACGGTTTAATTAAATTAATTTAATTTGATTCGATTCAATTTGATATAGTTATTTCTCAATGCTTGACGTAACTTTTAACAAGCATCTTTCCAATGAATATATACTTCAAAATTTCATGCTAAAAGTGTTTCACTTAGAGCATGGTTGCATTTTGACTCGTGTTGATTTTATCTTGTCACTTTTATCTTCTATTCGGTACAAATCCCATACAAACATTCCAACACTTTGTCGTCCAAAAAATTAATCGGAAAAGTGTCACTGTGTTGATTATCTGCATAACAACGTTTGACATTCGATCGTCCCAATCCGATACAACCGTGAAATGGAATGGTTTTTGTCATTTCACTTCCCATCGATCTAGTGGAAATTGGAAAATGAATTTCCTTCCTTCTTCACGTCCCATTTTACAAGCAATAAACAAAATTCGCAGATCATCTAAACCGATTTTCATTTCACTAAAAGTGTGCGGCCCCGCGAGTGTGTGTCCGATTCGGTTCGACACTTGGAACGGAAAATTGGCTTTTCTGGAATGTGACGGCGGGAGGGAGGAAAGCGAAAAAGGGAGACTCGGACGAACCGATTTCGATAAGTTCGTGAAGCACGGAAAGCTGAAGAACTCACGAATGCGGAAACCGAGGATGAAATGAAAGCCACCGCAGAACCCCCCCGGAGGGAGCACGATGTTTTTTTATGGGAAATTCGAAACAGATAGCGGCCACCACGGTGAACGATGAAGCGTGGACGAAGGAACGCTCCCGGTCGCGCTTATCGGAATCATCTTTCGACAAAATGGACTCCGGCATTGGCGAGTTCTCGACCGGGCTACCGTTCGGTGGGCATTAGGAAAACCGAACCGGTTAGCCAAGGTGCCACCAGTGTCCTTCGGCTCGTACGGTCGTGTTTGTCCTCCGGACCACTTGAGTGGCAGTATAATTAATTGTGATGCATGGAAAGTGGAGCGAGTATAATTCCGAGATAACACCCAAACCGTATCACCTTCGCCCAGCGGGGCACGATTTATATGTTGTTTTCCACGAACCGCCGTTCCCGCCACCCGGTTGGGTGTCTCACACACGGACCTGCCAGCGTTTGCTACATTTGCCCGGAATCAACAGTCAGTAAAGATAACGCGGTTAGTCAGAACGATTTTCCGCGTTTCCGGCACGCTAGTGCGCTTCTTCCGGCAACGGGGCGCAACGAAATGGATGCTCGGCCATTTATCAACTCGCTTCCGATTTCGGGCGAACGCCGAACGGCGAAAGGTGTCCGGGTGATTTGTCACGAAATAGAGAGTGTGAGGTTTGTGATCCTTTTTTTTTACTTCGTAGAGGGGGACCGATTCCCGAGTGGGTGTGAAATGCACCGTTCAGCCATCCGTTGCGGGCCGTCCGTCAAAGTCCTTCCGTCGGCTTTATTATGCGGTAGATGGATAAATTTTTAAACGCCTACCGCCCGCCTAATGGGTTCGAGTTCCGAGACAACGACTGTCATTTGCATGGTAATGATGGTCGTTTAGTAATCGGGCGAAGGTGAAACAAATGTGGGCTTTTACTTTTCCGTTTTTTGAGTGATCGAATGTGAGCAGGTGACATTCAAAAATGGGACCAATTTACGATGATTGGAACTCGCGCGGGGGTAGTTTCTATATGCTGCTTGATGCCATCTGTGGGCCTTAATTATAATAGTTAACGAAATTGTTTCGGTTTGTGAAGTGTATTCATTATCCTTTTCGGGTATTAATGATTATTACGAGTTAATTGAAAAAATTGGACCATAAATTGTTGGCTTAAAAGAAGAATAAAAGGGAAAATCATTCCACACAACCGGAGATATCGGAATGCGACACCTTAGTCCTGTCCCACCAACATAGCATGCGCATTTCCCACATGACAGCTGTTTGGCGCAACAGATGCTTCCCATGAGGTGATTCACTATTATTTCAATAAATATCGGTCGTATGAAATGTAATCCTTTTTTCCGATGGAATCCCACCAAGCGTCATTACATACGCACTCGTAAGGAATCCTGTTGCCTCGTGCGTGTTTGAGAAGTGGCCTTTTTTTTATTCTTCAGCTTCCTTCGTGTGACCGGACGCGGAATTGGTTGGGAACAAAAGCATGTGAAAGGTTTCCCTGCCGGCGGAGGGAGTGTCAATTTCCACTGCCTGCTCCCGAGGGAAGTCGAGAAAGGATATAAAATGCAGCCAAGCGAAATTTGGCAGCTGGGTTTCCCGCAACCCGTAGCAGGGGTTTTTTGTCTCCCATTTAACGTCAGCACACATTCGATTCACCTCTTGGTTTAAGGATAGGGCAAACAAGTAGAAAAAAAAATTAGCCAGAAAAAAACCTGGAATGTCGAGAAAAAGGAGAGCAAAAAAATCGTATCTCTTACGTGGGCAAGTTTAAAGGAAAAAACTATGTCCAGCCCTCTTCCCAGTTTTTCATTTTTATTTCGATTATTTCCTTGCGGGCTCGAGGATGGGAAGACCCCTTCTCTCACTGTTTTGGGTATTCGCAGAAGGACATTTTTCGCATTCGGGCCCTATGACCTGGCCATTCCGCTACGTCTGTAATCGCACAAAAAAGGATGTCGAAGATGACGACACATCGAGCGCAAGAGGGCGGATGAAAAACTGACCCACAGTACGGGTGAACAGCAAAAAACCAAAAAAAAAACAGAAAAGCGATCCTCCTCCCGACAGTGGCTGTTTGTGGCAACTGCGCTTTCGAAACGCCAATTGCGGCTGACGATTGCAGTTTTATTTGCGGCCAGGTCCTCGGTTTCATCTCCGATTTTTTTTGTCTCCCTCTCGAGTGCTTTTGCAGACCTTTCCGATGGCTCGTTTTCCCGGACGGCTAGCGGCAAGATTACTAGTTCATCGTGCGACCGTATGCCTTCACTATTACAACTGAAGGAAAAATCCCATACAGCACCCGTGGCCGTAACCAATGGTTACGATCCAACATGATCTCGGCAGACCGGAAAGCCGACTGCGGAAGCACGAGGTCGAATAAAAAATACCAAATATCCGAACGTTGCGGTCGTAAATTATGGCACGTAAAACAGAAGCGAATGGATGCCGAGGTTTATCTTTCCCTTCCCCACCCCCATGGGGGGTGGTCTTTCGATACTTGGAGCCGTCCACATGCGGGATTTGTTTCTGTTTCGAGACCGAGACCGAGACCGAAGTTTTTGCATCCATTCTGCCGATCGGTTCCGGACTCGAAGGATCAACATTTTTGCGTCAGTGCAGGGTGGAACCCGCATTTTTGCGTAAGGTGCAAGATGCTCTTGGCTAGTTTCCGTCGCTCGTGGACCAAAGTAACGATGCAGCTTTACAGTCCTGTATCGTTTTCTTTCCCTCAGAGGACTAAGGGAAACCGCTGAAACCCCCCGAGGTGCAATCGAAAGTACCAACAGCTGCGGTACTAATGCCTTTCGATGGTTTTATGTTTTATCTCCACGAACTGCTTGGCGAGGAACCGGTTTTTGTCTCTGTTGACTTTGCTTTTATTTTGAATGGGTGTCCTCAGTGACCGGGGGGATGCCGTTTTTCCTTTTCCTCAAATTTTGTTGCCAACAATTCGCTCTATTTACTTCTGAAACAGTTTGCACAACTAAACCAATTAAGGATGTGCCGGTTTGCGTGTGTGGCTCCATATGCCCACAGAAGCTTGCAGCAGAGGCGTGTAGTCATGTCCTGAGCACGATCAGTACGGGCAGAGTAAAGTCACAGGAACCGGGGCAGAAAAAAAAACACGGGATGGGATGATTACATTGCAGTTGCATTCATTCTAATGGTTAGCTCCTATCCGTAACCGCTACGTTCTGGCTGCGAGCCCGTTCGAGCCAAAGGACTTTCGACAGACGGGCGCAAAAAAGGCCCCGAAAGGTGGAAGGGTGCCACAACGTTCATCCTAGTTCCCAGTTTGATGATGGCTAGTTAACGTTTTGCTTTGAGCAGCGCGCCACAACAGCAAAACTGTTTTCCCGGTAGAGCTGGCCCCGGAATGGAATTAGGTAAATAGACGACTTTTGTACGCTTCCTGCCAAACGGCCGGCGTGGTGGAGGCGGAGGAGGAGATAATTGGTTCCGTGCACTTTGTCAGCATATAAGTCATAAAAGCGATCAACTGGCTGATGCAGGCAACATTGTATTAGCTGTGTACGGAAACAGCAATTTGCAACATTGTTTTGAATATAGAATAAAACCAGTATGAAAACTTGTTTTAACAGCATTCTGCGTTTCTACAAAACATTTTTTGGCATTCGTAATGAGTACAACATATTTCGAATCGTTGGTTGTTTGATGTTCATGCTACGCAAAATAGGCAAATGTGTCCACGCTTATGTTACATAGTTTTAGGAAGTATAAGTAAAAAAAAATTACTCTCCGTTTAACAACTCATATCTTTCTGAAATATTGTAAAGAGATTGACGAACTATCATACTACATCGCGTCTTTCTCCAGAGTTACAAGTTAATGATTCCTAGTTCAATGAGTGATAGCTCGAAAGGTATTAAATGTAAATTGTTTCGCACTGAATCAATTGTCCTGTCGTCGTTGAAACTGACAGTGGTTGCGGTAGATTTAGAAGCATTTTGGCATTTTCCGTCTCGTTGAATTGACTTTCGTCAGCTGGCGTTTGTGACACCTTCTGTCAAAGCACGTCCACCGAATGCTGAA
>JAOEFI010013604.1:8663-21207 GCA_034621735.1 Anopheles plumbeus | reverse complement strand
TTGGCGATCTTCCGGAGTGGCCGCGACTTGTCCCTAGGTTTATCTATCGACATGTTTTGCTCTCCACTTTACGGGTCAGTTGCAAAATTGGCACGGCAAAGAAAAACAGAACCACTTGGCATATTTTCCGGCCAAGATGAACATCGTTTTTCTGGCGAAATTGTTTGTGTAAAACTAGAGCGAAAGAAAATATGAAAGAGGAATGTTAATCCTCTCGTGTCTTCGGTGTCGTCCTCTTCTTTCTTTCCTCTTCTAATCCATCTGTGCCGTGAGTCCTTACACGACGTCGCACGCCATCCGAGCGGCTGCTATCCTTTGGCCAGGAGAAAGATCAAACAACGATGCTAAACAAAGAGCAGAAGAGAGAGAGAGAGAGAGAGAGAGAGAGAGAGAGAAAGAGAGATGGGTGCTTAACACCTTTTTTTTCCTCTCTGGCCTCTACTTATCCCTTGCGCTACAAGGGAGGTAAAGAAAACCGGACGAGGAGCGGATAAAAACATACAAAATCGTTTAATGGGTCCGTTGGTACAATAGTCAACAATGTCACACAAACACAATTCGGCAGCAAAATATTGGTTTACCCGGTCGGGATTTGCCCCGAACGATCGGAATGCCATTCCTGACTCATACGGGGCAAGCGGGAAAGAGCGGTGTGAATGTATTCGGTCATCATTAATTTTTTTTCCCGATTGCGACATATTCCATTGGGTAAATCCTCAATGTAAACCATATCCGCCCGCAAACGATCATTGAATGCAAATCAAACATTTGACATTTTATTGCTCGAATAAATATGTTGTTTGTTTGTTAGAAGTTTCTATCGAATTGTCATCTTTTTCAATGTGTTTTGTTTGCTTTCTGTTCAAGAGTTTTTGGTTCTTTCCTCGCCACTCGAACCCATCAATGTGTGTTCAATATTATGTGGCATCATTGAGGTGTACCGTCATCTGTTTCTGTTGTTATCCTACAATTGTTCCTTGTGCTGATGTGTGACACTCTATCGAGTGCGGTTCTTGATTTCTGTTTTCTCTTAATGGTTGTGGTCCCTACACGGTTCACACACCCTTCAGTGTGCCGCTCCCTTTGCCAGCCGGTAGCTGATCGCATCATTTGCGGATTACAGCACATAACACATATCCGCTCCTCTTTCCCGCCCTGCCCTACCCTGCCCACTGCTCATCCACCCCAAGGGTCACGTGGGATTATGGTTAATTGTGCTGAAAAGTATATTTACCCACCACCAGCCGAACGGAACAATGTCAAACCCTCGAGGACTGCGTTTTGGGTCTGGGACGATGGTAATGGTTGCAAAACCGATGCAAGTCAAGAGAATATTATTACGCGAGAGTAACATACGATATGCGTGTCGAGTGCGTGTACTTTTGTCCTTTTCCTTGCACATTCTGTCTACGCACATTGAGTAAGCGAAATGGAATGGAATACCTGTGCAAGGGAGAGAACAGAAAGGGAGGGAAAATGAAAAGAAAAATTAAACCATATGGGCCCAATGAGTTGGTGGAAAAATGCGCAACCCAAATCCCGCTGCGCCACGAACGAAGTGCGCTCCCGCCGAGAGTTGTTTGCGCAGGAACAGCGTGTCGTCGAGCCAGGACGTCTTTTCACGTCCTGGACTTGGCCACTTTGACGGCAAGTTCTCTCCAAGCCGTGGTTCAATGGTCGTGGGAGATGATCAAATACAATACTTGATCCGGCAATTTCACTGAATGGAAAGTGGCACTTGGGAAGAATCTTAAAGAAGGACTTAAGGAAGGAAGGACAAGCTGACCAGGAATTAACGTTCTCTATGATGCAAGGTAACGGCTAGGATTTCGTTGCTCGTGGCTTTTCCCAGGAAAAAACCACAAGTTACCACCTTATCGCGCACCGTTTTTTCCCGTCCGAAAATGTCCTTGCCCACATTTGACTCGTCGTTTGGAGAAAGTGTGATTTTTTCACTAATTGGTCACCGGTCGGTCGTAAACCTTCGCCGGCTGTACCGCGCAAGGATTGTGATTAATTGGACGGGGGCCATAAATCATTGCCGGGTGCTGCGAGTTGTTGGTGTAGGCCTCCTGTCCGATGGAATATGAGTACCCTTCTTCTACTAGTACCGCTTCCGGTACGGGTCTCTTTTTACGCCACCATAATGGGCGTCATTACGGTCCAAGAACCTTTCTCCGGGTTTTTTATTCCTACATTTCACACTACACACTACGACAGGAATCCGCCGACGAAATTGAAACATGGCGAACGGTCGGAATCGGAAAGGGTACATAATAGTTGGTAAAGTACCACTCGCCAACTACTTGGAGGAATGCAAAGGGATGGGAAAGGAGCAGTACGGTGTAGGAAGGTTAACAAAGCGAAGAGTTTTAGAGGTTAACAAAACAAAAAATAAAACGTCACATTAGAGCACTTTTTTGGACACCACCGGGAAACACCAACCGTGGCAGGTCTATGGCTGTCTAGAAACGCGATCAGTTTTCGTGCAGGCGAGGATTTGTCCACGAGAGTGGAATGGTTACGAGTTGGAAGGCTGCCGTCTGGAGCGCCACTTGACGGTGTGATGTAACGTAAAACCGTACATCCACAAATGCATAATAAATCATGACCGGTAGGGAAAAAGGAGACTCTATGTTCGGTGCTTACGGAGCGGTTACGATGTGCCTGAATATGGTTAACAGGAATGGTTACCTTATTTACATCAATTTAAATTAATTTTATGGATTTTCATGAGAGCGACATTGGTATTGTATTCAATATTCGTTGTACAATAAGTTTCTTTTTAACTCATAAAACTTGTTCGAAGTACTGGAGGTAAGATATAAAAATGCTTTGATTGTTGTCGCTGACAAATATGAATGTACAAAGTTATCAATTAAAAGGAAAACCCATTCCATTCATTTGTCAACAAACGGTAATTGGTAAGCTTTAGAGGATAATAATAACCGTATATTCTGAGTTATGTTATTACCTTCTTGCATGAGAGTACCACATCCTTCCATGAATCAATCTCTAAGAAAGCTGGGTAATGCATAATTGCACAAGCTAAGAGTAATGCATAATTCTCAAAGAAGTGAACCTACCTGCGCCTTTCGTTTGAAATATTTCTCATTAGTGAAGATGTACAACTCATATCGTTTCATCGGAATTCCGTTGTTCCGTTTTCGGTCCTTGTGCTCACGAAGTCGTCAAGTTATGAATCCTCCGCCTGTCGTAATTTGCGTTCCGCTTACATTCCTTCCTTTTTCGAACATATTCTCCACCCGGTATTGGCACCTTCCGCTCTTGTCCGGGTGGGGTCGGGTGGTTCACACTGTGGAACACACCGGCCAGACGGGATGAAAGCAAAACAAAATCCAACCCGACCAGCCCCGGTTCATCCCGCGGTTGCCCCGTTCGGGCCGGGCGACGATTTCGTCAAAATCAGCATTATTTTGCAGCACTTCGTCGTGTGAAATGTCAATCCCGTGTAAATCCACTTCTCGGTTGACGCTGTCCGGACGGGAGCGCATAACATAAACAATCGGTTTCCGCTTCCTGCCCCATCCTGCTCCGGTTGCTTCGTCGCCGCCTGCTTCTTCAACCACCCGAGACCCGATGGCTTTCGGGGTCTCGGTCGAGGGAAATCGGAGAGCGACCTGCTTCGGAACGGAAGAGGGCCATCCAGACTGGTGACGACTTGGCTTCGCGCGTTCCCTTCACCGGTGTCACGTTTTGCATACCCACGTAGAAGTCCCTACTTTCTCGCTTCTTCGGCGGCGGCGGTGGGACGGTGTCACGAAGGCAGGCCGGTCCCACGATTGACCGCTGCACCCAGTATTCAGATTCTTTTTTTCTTCCACCTGTGTCCCTGATTTGACGCTCCCGACTAGCAACGGTAGAAGTGTTCCTCCCCCAGTATACTCGCGACATCGGATATGCCGTTTGTTTTGTCTCCAGTGATGCGACGACTGCTGGTACAGGTTCACATCCGCGAGTCTTGCGGCAATGAAGCAATTGCCCTTCGGCGATCTATATGCGCCCTTGAAGAGGGCCGAAAGTTCTTTAACCCCTGTCGATCAGTCCGGTTGGAAGAACTTATGTCCGTGTCATCAAGATGGCTAGCGTACCGCGAACTCAGGCGACAAGTTCCGAGAGAATGTCAGGCTGGCATGCTTGACCGCCCAAGATCCGAACGGAGCATTATAGGGCCATATGTTTCATAAGGGTTTTGGTTTAATTTATTCATAACGCACATTAGATTTGTAACGCAATAAATAAGCGGAAAGTTTGTCATAAAGAATCAATCAATTCGACGCCATCATTCAACAAGGGAGCTCTGGCACAGTTCTGTACACGTTTTGAAGGGCACCTGCGGCAGGAGAGTCTTGTGTCTCTTCCTTGGCCTCGCGCCCCAAAACGGTTACGGTGGAGTTCCAGGTCTAGACCGGGTGCAAAATAGTGCAGAAGCGCATCGCGGTTTGTCAGCGGAAAAAAAGTTGGAAGCGGCGCTGAAATCCGAAGCTCCTGACCACGGTCAGTCGCAGGTTCGGCTGGAGCTGCGGGGTAGCGCACGCCAGCCGTGGGGGAGCCGATGGACGATATTTATTTAGGGTGCCTATAGCTAATTTGCGGCAGGTTCAGATCGGCTACTTCGCAAAAATTTGATTCCCACCAACATCGGTTCGGTTAAGTAGGGGCCTGTTTGTGTGTTGCCGTTTTTTTGTCGCAGTAAAATGGCACCGTTTGCGTTATCAGCCCCTGAGTCGTCATAGAATAACGGGACTCGGAACCTTCACCGTACATATGGAACCCTTTTTCGGGCCTATCATGGCGCAATTTGCGCACTCAATTATTGGGAATGGGAGACCAATGGTAGTGGTAGGGTTCAAAAATTTTCCATAAATTTGATAAACTACGCTTCGAAATATTGATGGCTGACAAGCGTATCTGTATGAAACTGAACGTAAAACTCAGCGACGGCCAAGAGCCTTGGTGCCTGGTGCAAGTTACCAGATATTCGTATCTTTCCTTCCTTCTCTAGAGTGAATGGCGCCCGATAGGCCACACCCTTTGCCGGGAATCAGATGCAGCTCGTTCCAGCTCCGTTGGACCCTACTGCGCAAGATCGGATCCCGACGCCAGATATGCACCACGGTCGGAGGTGATGGCGGTCCGACGGGGAGCAAATTATGTACACCGTTGAAAAGGGGGATCAAAACGAGCCCGCTTGAGGACCTCGTCGCCCCAATGGTACGAGTCCAAGAGTTGGGTGTGCACGGGATGGACGATAAATCAATGGAGAAATATGAGGCAATGAAGCCATTGCCGTTACTTGTCGCGGGGCTAATGAGTTTTCGGCACACCATCGGCATGACGCGGCTAGACCAAGTGCGTCTTAAGGTTGTGACAATAGTTTGCAGAATGTGCAGTTTATTCGATTATTCGATTCGAAAGGATCTTGAAGGAAGTTGAGTTTGTTAAGGTGCATGTTGCGTCGTAGTGGATGTCTCAAGTGTAAGCATACCAGATGATTGACAATGTTCAGCGTCGAGCCTTTCGGAACTCCTCCTCGAACGGATGGTGCGGGTGGCCAAAGCTGAACGACTCCGGACAGATGCGGCCGTTACGCTCGAGTCCGGCAAGCTGGTACATCTCGTTAGAATCCAGCTCGAACCCGAACACGTCCAGGTTGGACGCAATGCGGTCCCTGCTGACCGACTTCGGTATCACGATGTGACCCAGCTGGATCTGGTAGCGTATCAGCACCTGAGCGGGCGTCTTGGAGTGCTTCTGCGCCAGCGCCTTCACCACGGGATCTTCCATCAGGACCGGATCGTCGCTCTTCACCCACGGCCGGGCCGGCGAACCGAGTGGGCTGTAGGCGGTCACGGTGACTTCGTGCCGGCGGCAGAACTCCGTCAGGCTCGCCTGGTGCAGGTACGGGTGACACTCGATCTGGTTCGTGGCCGGTGGGATGCGGGCCACATCCAGCACCCGCTGCACCTGCCGCGCGTTGAAGTTGGACAGCCCTATGTTGCGTACCAGGCCCGCATCGACTAGCCGTTCCAGCGCCGGCCAGGTGTCGACGTAGTCCGCATCGGAGAAGTGCACCCGTTTGCCGTCCGAGCGGAGCGGGAACAGCTCATCGCCCTCGCGGTACGCCACCGGCCAGTGGATGAGGTAGAGGTCGAGATACTTGAGCTTGAGGTTCCGGAGCGTCACCTGCAGGGCCCCTTGGACCAGATCCGGCCGGTGGTACGTGTTCCACAGTTTACTCGTCACGAACAGATCCTCGCTTGAAGGTAACACAACAACACCGGTTAGCACACGAAATCAAAGTAAACACCTCAACCGACAGTTGTTCGGCGACGCCGTACCGTTTGACGTTTCCGCGTCCGATCTTGGCAGCGATTCCATCGCCCACTTCGTGCTCGTTCTCGTAGACGTGGGCGCAGTCGATGTGCCGGTAGCCGACATCGATCGCATCCTTCACTGCCTGCGCGACCTGACCCGGGGGTGACTGAAACCAAATAGCAAAACACGAGACACTGTCAAACCCGGGAGTCCTCGGACGGTTGCGGGCGGCCCATTCTTCCTTACGTTCCACGTGCCCAGGCCGAGCATCGGTATGGAGGATCCGTTTCTGAACACTACTTTTGGAATTTTCCACGCCATTCTCCCGAAAACTCGCGTGCACAAGAGCAATGCAGCACTGGTCTCAGGGGTTGACAGCGCGCGACTGGCGAGCGGTAGAAGATTTTTAAACGTTCGCCAAAATGATGCAACTATGGCCGTATGCCAAGACGAAAAATCACAGTTGCGTTTGAGTCCCTGCCAAATTACGGCCAGAAAGTGTCCACCACGATCGTTCCGACGGTAAGCGTTGCTACGGTTTGCGTTGTTTGACGATATTTGACACAAGAAATGTTTCATCAAAGTAGGCAATGATACTTTTACTAGTAATCTTCACACTTCGAAAAGAAACGGTTCTTCTAACTTTCGCATACTCGTTTGGAATTTTCGATTTAACCAAGTTCATTCCATGCAATTTTATGCTCATTACACATTTATCTATTTGTTTAATGAATTCCCAAGGAGGTCCGGCCAACTTTAAACTATCAATTGATAACATATTATCCACAACAGTTAACTCATTATTATGGATGTTAATAAAGGAAAGCAAGCATACATGTTACTAATATCCTGCCTATCTACATAATTATATTTTCCGATTTATTTATTACAACCGGTAAGTACCGTTGGCATGTCCTCCATCCATTACGCACCCATTTCTGGTTCCGGCGTACTTCTTTGGCACGATTTTTCTTCCTCTACGTATCGGTGACTATTTTTGGATGAAAATTACCGACAATTAATTTAATTATATTGCACCGAAAGCAATCGGTGGAAGTTGAATGTAGAAAATACAAGGAAAACCGGTACGCCTCCGGGAAGGTAGAGGCTTACAGCTGTTGGCATCGGCAGCATCCGGTTCCGGATGGAATAGTTTCTGAATTGTTCCATTGAATAAAATGTAATAGAACGATGCATTCTTTGGAGCGAAAGGAAATAAAAAACACAACATCCATCGTAGCAGCCATATAGTTTCGCAACATACGAAGGGGCACACATAACCGCCTGCCGCGAATGATAAGTCCTTTTTAGTGGGCGGAGCCAGCTCGTCCGCTGTCCGCGCGGGTCTGCGTCGTCGTCCTTGCCCGACACGAGAGGAAACGCGCTGCAGCTCGATCATGTCGTCCTGTTCCGACGCCTAGGGGTTGATCCTCGCCGGGAAAGGCTGCTCCTTCGAAGCGTGAAAGCACTTCAGACGCACACGCAGCTTCCGAGGGTTTCCCTCTACTTTTAGAGAAATAGCGCACGTCCTTTGGTAAGCGTAAAACATTGTCGTCCTCGTCGTCGTTGTCCTGGCAACCTGCGCTCGACCTTTTTTTGCATGTCTTTCCCTTTGCCATTGCTGATTTGCGCTCCTTTTCGCAAACCCGCTGCTCGATTTCCCTTTCATTTTTATCCTATCATGCTCTCGCACCCATCCCCAGGGCCGTAGGGGTCTCCTGAACGTGTCCAACATGCAACATTTATGCTGAGGGACACACATCATAAAACGAATCGGAATAAAAGAGACAACACACGGATTGCGTATCCGAAGCGCAGCGAAAGAGAGAAAAAGTGACCGCAGGAGGAAAAAGGAGAGAAAACATGAAAGAGAGACTAAAAGGGGACGCAGACTCGAAGGCAGGAACAGCAAACCAAAAGGAGAAAGAGAAACAGCGAACCCCTCTGGTCTTGTGTTTATGAATGGAGAGCCTTTGCTTGCTCGAGCGGGGCACAGGAGAAGGAGCGTTTGGGTAGCGGGAAAACTCCCTTCTCGCTCGACGCGGCACCGCGCAGTTTCGGAGGTGCGGTCTCGGGTTCAGTACGCAATTTTCCTTCGCCCGGTTCGGATCGGAGTTTTCGCGGTGGCTCGCCTACATGAAGTGTGGTTGTTCGTGAATCATTAAGGGTTAAGACAACACTGCAGTTTAAGTGTGCACTTCTGGAGACAGTGAATGCGATGCAAGAGATCGCATCCGGAAGCGATTCTTGACCGGAAGTCAAAATGGCTCTGTTGTTTGATGAAGATAACGTCCCAGAGTGGATCAACTGATCTAACACCAAAGTGAGCGTGAGTTTGGAGAGTGCTGTCAAGTGGCCACGAGATAGTAAGCACAGTGCATATAATACTTCGAGTTCGGTTACCTATACGTTAAATTACCCGTCGTGGTGTGGGCAGGACGAGCAATGGATACCTCAGGACTATCGCCGCTGGCGGACCTCGACTCCAGTTCCGGCGGGTCGGACGGCGTCGGAGGCTTTGGCCACAACCAGACCATCTACATGAGCCAAAACGGTAAGCTTGACTAATCTAATCTGAACTAATGTAATTCTATTTCATATTACTCTCAATCAATCAACAGGGTAACGATTAGACCTAAAAGGGCTAATGAGAGCAATTTGATCATGTTTGTATAAGAAAAGTTTTCGAAATTTTAGCAAACGTTTTTGCGGGAGAAGAAAGTTCTTATCGTTTTTGTAATTTGTGCAACGAGTTGAACGATCTGAGAGTTATCCTATCATATGCTATTGTTTCAAAGATCAATCAAGGACCATTCTGTTCAATAAAATGAATGGTTACCTTTACTATGCTGTTCGATTACGATTAAATCACAGTAACATGTTTCGGACTATTCGGATGACTTTTGAGTCTGTAAGATCCTCGAGATTTTATTTGGTGCATATGTTTTTATTTATGATAATTTTGTTCAAAACTCTAATAGTATGTGCTTCAAGCGTGGTCCATGGTCGATATGGGACATTGATATGATAATTTAAATTTTAAATACAGTTTAGGGGACAGCAATAGTTTACAGACAACAGACAATAGACAATAGTTTACAGACAATAGACAGCTAAAAAAGATTATAAGAATTCTACTTGAAAGAAATACGCAAATATGTTCCGGGTTTATGGGACAATTTGATTTTCTGTCAACTACTTTTACAGTTCTTATGCAGACGAAGAGAGATTCCGAGTACATTAGACATTTTTGTTGGAAGGATCGGTGGACTTGTTCTGTTAGGATTCGAACTCATTACTCAATAATAAGATTGGTTTAATATTTGGGTAGTTTCTTTACTCTAGATCCGTAGCATCCTTGCTTTGGAAAACACTAAAAGATAAAATAATGATTATTGCCATAAAGATCAAAATCGTATTACACATGGAGGGGCCATTTCCGAAACTCTTTCAATAGTCTATCGCATCCCCCCTTTCCAAGCAAGATGCCCGCTGAAGAATATACGACATGCTGCGTAGCCTACTCCACATAACAAAACAATCATTCGTCTTCGATTCGCTGCGTACGACGAATGCCTTTGATTTTCCGCCCTCGCCTTCCCAGACCACCGATCTGTCAGCACCCACTCCTCCTCTAATTATGCCACTCTATTGCTTCCATTTCGTTCCTACACGATCGAACTCGTCTCCGTTGACCATCGCCGTTTTTAAACTTTACGTTTAATGAGTGCTTCTTTGAAATGTGACTCCTGTTCCTCGACTCGCCCTCAGTCATGGAAGCGGTCGTAATGTCGATGTAAATAAACCGAGAAACGCAAGCGCAAACAGTAGCGATACTTGCAGCATAACTGGCCTGTGGATGAGTTGTGGTGTTATGTGGAGTTTGTGGCAGCTCCATACACCAAACATAACAACATAATTCGTGCCGGGCGCGCGCTCACGATCCCTCCGAAGATCTCGAGAAACTTGGACCGCATTGAACGGGACAAGCGGTGGGATATCGAATCTTTTCCTTTGCCAACGCGATTCGCGTGCGTTAGCGAAATTTGTGCGTGGGTGTGTGTGTGTGTGTGTGTGGATAATCTTATATTTGCGAAACGGTAGCAACGAGCGTGCTTTCCCGTGATCAGCGTGTGATAAACATGACCATCGCCACTTCCGGCGAGACGGCGAGACGTGGTGATGCTGCTCTAGTGTAGGGTTGCATTTCCGGCAGGAGAAGAACTCTTGTGAGGCAGGACATGACCGCGACTCGGCCATCAGACCGCTTGAAATAGACTTGAATTCCAAATGCAGGTTCCATAGCTGGCCTTAGGCTTGTCCTCCGACTTGGGTCGAATGAGATCATGTTTAAGTACACTCCCGACCTTCAGCATCTTCAAATTTTTTTATTGCTGCCGCTTAACGTTTGGGGTTAATACTTCTTTAAACAAACAAGCCCATTATAGTTGTTTCTGGTGACATTTTGGCTGGCAGTTTACGATACGGTTTTCGACGAAGAGTTCATTCCATTTCCGGTGAACTTAGACTAATAAAAATATGAAAATAATGGTTTGATGTTTGTTTACTTGAAAAGGGGCCCGGAGAGATGACAACTCCATTGGCCCCACTTGGACGTTCGACTGTTTCTTGGACGATTATTAGTTTTTGTCGATCCGCTTTTCGTCCGCTGTTTGAATGGAGGAATATTTTTATTTCCCTTAGACAGGCCATAGAACAATCCTCTGTGTTCACTATACGTGGAAGAAATGAAGAAATGCCTAGAGTTGTTTACAGCCTTTTTATTCCATTGGTTTCTTCTCGGTTTTTCTAGTTGTCTTTCTGTAATGTTCTCCAGATTATTTCCACCTGATTCTCGAAGTAAAAATATATTCTAACATACGATTCTCCATTTTCCCTCCTCTTCAAACGCATGATCGCAGTGTATCGGGACAACGGCAACCCCATCAAGACGCTGTTCTTCTCGGAGAAGCTGCAAGAGTTCACCGACAAGGAGCCGTACCATCAGGAGCGCAAGTACCACACCGAGACCGGCTACCACCACATGAAGGCGACACCCCAGACGCTGCAGACGGTGCAGCATCCGTCCGACGTTATCTACTATGCAAGTGAGTACCGTTCGGGGTCTTCCTATGGGGTTGTGTGGTACGCTCGCTAATTCGGATTTGTTTTGTGTGTCTCCCGCCTGTTGCTCACCCGTAGATAAACCCCTCAGTGAAGCCCACCAGACCCCGCCGGGCGGAGGTGTGTTGGTGAATGGGACGGGCGGTAATAGCGACGGCAGCCCTGGCGGGAACCTACTGATAGTACCCAATCCCGTCGGCGCAGGGGTCCACAATGGCGTCGGTTCGTGTGCTGGGGGTCCGCTGACCCGGGCGGACAACAACAACAGCTCCTACCTGCAGTCCCTCCACCCGCCGCCGGCAGCTCCGGGCCCACAAGCAGCGGGACCTCCACCGACCCTGTCCATGGTGGGACACCAGCTCGGGCCGTCGAACGGAGGCGAGCTGGACCGCAAGTGTTTCAGCTTCAGCCCGGACCAGATCCAGTGCATGTGCGAGGCGCTGCAGCAGGAGGGCGACCTGGAGAAGCTGGCCACCTTCCTGTGGAGCCTGTCGCCGAGCGACCTGATCAGTGGCAACGAGAGCCTGCTGCGGGCGCGCGCCCTCGTCGCCTACCACCGGGGGCTCTACCACGAGCTGTACGCCGTGCTGGAGTCGCACTTCTTCGCGCCCCGCTTCCACACCGACCTGCAGACGCTTTGGTTCAAGGCGCACTACCGGGAGGCGGAGAAGGTGCGCGGCCGGCCGCTCGGCGCGGTCGACAAGTACCGGCTGCGCAAGAAGTACCCACTGCCGAAGACGATCTGGGACGGCGAGGAGACGGTGTACTGCTTCAAGGAGAAGAGCCGGAACGCGCTGAAGGACTGCTACACACGCAACCGCTACCCGACACCGGACGAGAAGAAGACGCTGGCGAAGAAGACCGGCCTCACGCTGACGCAAGTCTCCAACTGGTTCAAGAACCGTCGCCAGCGCGACCGGACGCCGCAGAGCAGTCGACCGTAAGTCCACACATGCGTGTGTTTCACATCCTGTCCGGTTCGAGATCCGAAACGGTCCGAAACGGTCGCCCACAACGCGATTTGTAGCCAGTGTCCGTAGCTGGACGTGAAACTTGATCCTTGCAAGCGGAAACAAATGTG
>JAOEFI010013532.1:4535-17153 GCA_034621735.1 Anopheles plumbeus | reverse complement strand
CATCGAGTAGATTGGCGACAACTAGACAAATTAGTTCCAGAATCGTCGACCAAGTGAAGCAAAGTTGTTCCGAAATGGAAGCGACGTTCACACAGATCGAGTGACCCTTTATTTGTCGAGTTAAGCGGAAAAGTCATCCGTTGTTGGTTTCAAATGCTTACCCAACTTTGTCGCTCAGGCTTCGGAAAAATCGGGGAAGCTTATAGCTGAGACAACAACCCGAGACGTCGTTACATCGTTTGCTGTCAGTATGGCGATCGCCACGACAAGCCACGCCCACTACTTCGCGATCGGGTGCGCGTGTGTGTTCTCTCTATTCTCATCCAGAGACACATTATCACCAGCGAGATGTCGCCACGATTGGATGCTGGCGTTTTGATGACGCGGGATCGATCGATCAACGCAGTTTTGCGATCTTTACAACAGAACGGAAGCAAATGAGCGATCCATTCCTGCGAATGTTAATAACATTGTTTGATCTTCCTAAAATCGAACCAATAGACCATAATGGATTTTTTTTCGATTTCAATATAATTAATTTCAAACTCGAGTACAACAAATTTTCTTAAATATTATAATGTTTGCTGAAAGACACACGCAGTAGTTATGAAGGAATTCACTTCGTTGTTTGAAATAATACAGTGTTGGGTTTTGTTGAGTAGCAAAGTTTTTGGAATAGTTTCTATAATAGTTTTTATCAGTTCAGCAGAATAAGCAGAGGGTGCAATTATTTAAAAAAAAGCGATACTTATCATTGCAATATTATCGGTAGATTTTTTCTCTGAATATTTCCCATGAGTTATCAAAGGCTTTAGCATAATTTTTTGGGGAAACTGTTGTTTTTCTACAGCATCTTTTTATTCCCGTTCATCACTCACAGCGCCTCCATGGGAAAAGATCTTTCGGGATCTTTTTACGAACCAAAACCTTGACATGCGTTCTCACAAATGTCGATGGCAGCCTCGGAAAGACCAAGGTATACCATAAAGGCAAGCGTAAGCGAAGGTGTGAAATGTCAATAAACAATAAATCAATAAAAACACACCCCACGACCATCTCCGTCAGGGTGGAAGCGAGACAGCGAACGGAGGTACGGAAGAAAAAAACCCAATTTACACAAACGCCATCCTGCAGGAGCGCATGGGGAGGATTCCCTTTTTCGTTTTCATTGGCGCACGGTAATTATGGAAATCGACCCGTTTCTAGGGCCTGCTCTACCTGCGCCCTGCCGGGTTGCGGACGATGGAAGGAGAAGCAGATAGGGAAGAAAGGGAAAAGGGGGATAGAGATAACCTCGTGGAACCCCGACGGGAAAAGCCGGCGCTTCCTGCGCGGATAGATTTATGCAAAATATGCGGAAATTCCTTCCATCTTCCGATCGGCTGTAGGTGGGTGCCGGGCAGGGGTATTCGGGCGGGCAAGGGCGAAACCCTGCCGCGCATGGGCACGGAGGGAGTGCGAGCGAAAACAAGAATTCCCGAGTGAGCGTCAAATTCCCGGAACTTCGCCCTCTCTCGTCGACTTCCTCCCGGTGCGGTTAGGTCCGTGCTTTATCGTCCGCCTTCGGTGCGGCCTCGGGTCCAATATCCTCTGGGACATCCCCTGGATCGAGGATCCTCGGGCCACGGGTAGTGGCGTTTTTCCCG
This sequence comes from Anopheles plumbeus, assembly GCA_034621735.1. NCBI lineage: Eukaryota > Metazoa > Arthropoda > Insecta > Diptera > Culicidae > Anopheles > Anopheles plumbeus. The sequence continues at coordinate 15,507 of JAOEFI010013532.1, read as the reverse complement.
CTTACAGATACGGCAAGTCGCTCCGTCCCTTATGTCTTCCAGTTCTTGCGCTAGGTCCGAGTGGAAAATACCTTTTTTTCCCTTTCCACTGAAAAAAAACTACAGGATGGTGCGGAAGAGAGAAGTGTGCGCTGGGGCCGGACAGGGATCAAATGATGTTCGACATGTTTTCCTATCCTGGAACCATTTCCTCAGCTGGACGATCGAGAGTGACGAATAAATGAAGTGCTTAGAAGGAGCGATCTTTGACGGAAGGTCGAAATCAACAGTGGTTGACGATGTAATAGCAAGCTTATCAATTTGTAACTGGCTGTTATTATCAATGCTGGATGATATATTTATCCAAAAATCATGGTAGTTTTTTACCAAACTGTTTTTTAGCAATAATTTCATAAAATTTAATCAACAAAAACTTTCCCCATGGAGACCGAAGCCGGATGATAATAACATCAGAAGTTTTTTTACAACTACATAAGCATAAATAACAGGAATAGTAATATATGTTGTTAATGTTCTCATTAAGTTTTCGTTTGCAAGAGGAACGCATAAACATGATAGAAAACAAGTTGTATATCAGACAATTGTTCAATAAGACAATTGGAAAGTATTTTTGACGTTTCCTCGTTTCTTCAGACGAACTATTAAAAAAGGAATCGTTGTGGAAAATGCTTGCTAATCATTCAAGTTGATGAAAGGTGTACCTAAGCTGGCTACAAATTGAAAAGGGTTTATTATATTTCTCCACTTAGTCACTTAGAATACATTATTGTAAAAATACGAATTAATTTCCTTCCCTTCTTCTGTAATGCGGCGATTTCTGATACCGCACTGTTGATTTTCTACCTTCTCCAAGGAAGCTGTTTGGCGATTCGGTTTTCCTTTTCCCACCGATTTTCCTTCCCCACCACTTCACGCTCATTTCACTCGTCGTTCGGCTCATTAGCGGCCGGGAAGGTGTGAATGATGGAAGCAACGTAGATGAGGGAAGGGACGCGAAACTCCGAAGACGACGACTACTGAGATGGTTCTCCGGAAGATTGTTATGATTTTCCCGACGCAGCCCGACGCGAGGTTCTCTCTTTTCTATTTCTATTTCGTTCCCTCTCTCTTTCCGTATTTCTCTCAATATGGATCGTCGGCTTTTCCGACTGCGGGGAGAGCGAAACATCCATCGCATTCCGTCCCGCTCTCGGGTCGCCGCACGCCGGTGCGATCCTTGCCGACGCGATCCTCAGCTACCGTTCTCTGTCGCGCATGCCCCGTCGGCCCGCAGTATGCTAATGATCGCCCTTCCTTGTCCTCCACTAGTAGACAGCCGCCGGGCCAGGCCGTGATCGTTTTTCCTCGAGCGGATGTTTCTTTTCACCGTTCGGGGTTTCAAAAGCAACGACCGTTCTCCTCACATTGACGCGATCGTGCCGAGCGACTGGCCCGACAGTTCACAGATGTTCACGAGACCGTGCGGTTGTGCATCGTCCTGTTTCCGGGGAGAGAAAAACACAAAAATGCAAACGTGTGTGAGAGAATAGTTCCTTCGTAGTCGCGTGCGGTGCTTTTTTTTGTTGTTCAGTAAGTTTGAAACGAGTGATAGTTTAGAGAGGATAGATCTGCGCTAGGGAAAAAGTACAGTAGGCGCCGTAGTGTGTAGTGTGTGACTTCCCACGAAAAGGGAAAACCGGAAAAACAGTGCCCAAAAACAGTGTGTCCCGATCTCCGGTGTGAATGATTGAGTGATTGCTAATTGCTGAAATTGGTGCCCGTGCCGTGCGCTTATGACTGACGGTTGTGCTGTGCGTGTTCCCGGCTTTGGTGGTACAGCCCTCGGTACGGTTCCCTTTGACGGCAGGGAAGGACATTCCCAACAGCGAGTGCGACCGCGTACCATGTCCAGCGGAAGGCCGTCCAACTCGCCGAAACTTATACTGGACATTAGCGGTGGACAGACCGCGTCAACGAAGGGCCCCAACGTCACCCCAGTCAGCATCCCGTCGAGCATGATCAAAGAGGAGCTGTTCGATGGAGGGCAGCACCAGCAGCAGCACCAGCACCATCACCACTCGCACACATACGGCCAGCTGCAACACCAGCGATCGCCGGCGTATCAGAGGGTAATGACGGCCGGGATGAGGGAGCCAGACGAGGGACTGCCGGGGCAGCATCAGGAGGACCTCCAGCTGCACCAGAGTCCGGACTTTGCAGTGCTGATGCCACAGCCGCAGCAACAGCAACAGCAACAGCTGCCGGTCCATCAGCGCCAGCAGTGCAACCAGCAACATTCCGTCAGTGGAAATCCGTCGGGTGGGCTGGAGTCACCGGGGACGATCTATATCTATCAGGGTCATCCGGTGATCGCCCGTGACGAGGACCTGCAGCACTCGAACCGCATTGCACTGCCCCCGATGCAGTGCTACGACCCGCAGGAGCATCCGCAGGGTGTGGAGTCCCAGCTGGGACAACACCAGGGACCGGCGCACCACCTGGACACGCTCCCGTCGATCCTGGCGTCCTACTCGTGCGCCGAGAACGCCAAGAAGCGCAAGATCGTCGACGCGGACTACGACTACGAGTTCGACCAGTGCTCGCTGAGCCCGGAAGGCTACCCGCAGGAGAAGCGTCCGCGCTACGCCACCGAAGGCTACGGCGGAACAGTGTGGAACTTCGCGAACGGCCCGAACGGTGGGGCCGAGTACGCGCCAACCGGTGGACCAGTGTACGGTGGGCTGTCGGCCGATGTCCTCATGGCGGGCTCGGATACGTCGCCAATGGTGAAGGGCACGGGAGCGCCCATCGAGGACGACTCGTCGAACGGCTCGCGAGTGGTGAACACCGGATCGGGCGGGAGTCTCTCGGGGACATCCCCACCGGAGGGTGGCTCAATGTACCTCGGCGATCCGGGGTCGTACGCTCCGTACTACCAACAACCAGTTCATCACCACCACCCCCACCACCCACACCATCACCCTCAGCCGCACCAACACCAGCCCGTCGATATGACTCCCTCGACCAGTCCGGCCAACGGGGAGTGCGATCGCGACTGCTCGATCTCGGTGTCATCCAGCTCGCCGATCAAGCTGGACGACTCCTGCCTGCCCGGCAAGTTCCCGCCGGAAGCCGCCCCAGCACCACCTCCTGCCACCGTGACCACCCTGCTGGAGGCCGCCGTCGTACCGTCGACCCCGGACCTCGACAGCTCAACCTCGGGCGGTGGCACCCCAGTCAGGTCGAAGGGCCCCCCGAAGGCCCTCCCCGGGGGTGCGGGGCGCAAAGTTCGCGCCGTCCACCGGGGCCGCAAGCGCACCGTGAAGGACACGCTCAGCTACGATGAGGCACAAACGCAGCGCGTCATCGCGAACGTACGCGAACGTCAGCGGACGCAGAGCCTGAATGATGCGTTCGCGGCCCTACGCAAAATCATTCCGACCCTTCCGAGCGACAAGCTCAGCAAGATTCAAACGCTCCGGCTGGCATCGAGGTGAGTGATCGTTGGTTGTTTGTTGATTTCCTGTTTTACGAAAGGGGTTGTTCTGATAATACTGTGAAGAAAATTACTGGGAACACAAAAGTAGAATTACGAATGAAAGGGAAAAAATTATAATGTACAGGAAGTTGTGACATTGAAAAAGACCTTTTTTTTATTAAAGTCAAGATAAAAACAAGCCAATCTAATAACTTGTTGGATGGAGGAATTGTGGATTGTTAGTCGAGAGCTTATCGAAGATTTTAACATGAACTTAAATGTGAACTAAAAATGTATTCAAGACATGCTAAAGTGATATGAATTAGAGAGTGTGTAGGGCCAAGCTTTAAGAATTTGTTTTATTTCTATAGGTGAAACTGCATTCCATGGAAATAAATATGACGCCCTATTTGTCGGACAAATTTCCTAACATAGAGTGGAATTTTCTCGGGGACAAAACCAGGAGAAAGAACGGTGTGTTCCATTCCCCCCCCTCCCCCCCCCCCCCCGAACGTGATGATGATTGATTATCCGATCGCAGCCGGATGGAAACAAACTGAGCTCATCAATTTGCTTTTTGGTGAAAAATTTTAAAACTCAATTTGTTATCTGACACCTCATGCGTGACTGCACGGAGAATGTGCTTAATATGACACTAAATATTTCTTCCCTGCATTGAATCCTATTTTGAGACCAATTTTTTGACATCTTTTCAAAGTTTTTCTGATGGAAAAGTATAATTTATATTTTTTCAAGTATTTTTGTTTTTGCAAACCGAAGCCAAAGTGCGAACGTTCTCGTAGCATGAAGCCAGGGAAAAGGAAAACCCATCGCACCTCGAATCGTTTCCCATCCATCAAACGGGCAACCCTTTCTTCCACGCGGCTTAACGATCGTTTCTAGTTTCCATTCATACTCCCGTGAGATTTTCCTGTGCCGTAATTTTTTTTTTTCCGTCCGTCGTCATTTCCCGCGTTTTCTGTGTGAACGTTCAACAGGGGAGCCCAAGCAACGCAAACCAACGAGCGACAGAGAACAAATGGGGCAAAGAATGGAACGGGGGGTTTTTTTTTTTGAAAAATGAAAAGTATCCGGCTGTTGGGCGAGAAAAAATAAATAGTCACGCATTCGTGCCAGTTGTGCTGCCGGAGAAGGAAAGAGAGAAAGATAGAGGGAGAGAGAGAGAGAACATAAAAAATGCGACGGTGTGTGATGTATCGCGGGCAGGGAGAATCAGGATCGCGAGAGGATCGCGAGATATGATCAATGGTTTTCCACCGTGCGAATGACATTCGAAAATGGGGACTCTGTATGGGGACTTGGTTTTTCTTGAACAGTTTTCCGGCCAGTTTTCCCTCCCCCGTTTATTGCTTTTACGACTCGTGGAATGGTTTATCGTTGGACGTGATGTTCGATGTTCGTTTTTATTTTTTATTATGAATCCCATTTTGTGTCCTTATATTGATTAAAATATCGTTTTTTTGCGTTTCTTTTGGTACGTTTTTCCTCCGTTTGTCACGGAGTTATAACTCATAAAGATGATTTTAAACATCATACCAGATAAGGAGGGCATGCGAGGATGAGGTGCTTCGTCGAAAGGATGACCATTCACTTTCCCTCCCGACAGAGTTTTGGCACAGTTTGGACATTTTCTAATTTATTTATTGTTTTCGCGAAAAGGTTTTCCGGAACGTGCGACCCAAGCGCCACGCGCAGATGTTGTACAACTTAAACAGCGCACTGATCACGCCGGTCGGGAAAATCATGCACCGATGAGTTACGGTACGCCGAACGGAATGCCGAACGATTTATGAACGTTCGTTCGTTTGGGAAAGGTGCGGTGGGAAAACTCTCTGCAACGAATGTCTATGAGATGCCGCGCCACCCGATACCGTATCAAACGGATGGGGCGGCATACGGTGACACTGTCGTTTTGCGACTTCATCGATTTCAGTTTCGATTAGCATCAAGCGCCGCTGAGGCGGACTGTTCCGCCTAGGGGAAGACGATCGCGATGGAGGCGCCCAGTCTCTCGTGAAACATAGAAGTATTTACAATTTGTTTTTCATTCTCTGTCAGCTTTGGCAATATGTTTAGGCTCACGGAGATTTTATAAAATAAAAGGTTTATCATACCAAACTGCTGATAAACTATTAAACAAGTAAGGATCCATAAAACAGCCTGCTCGAACAATTTGATCCTGAAATTCGGTTCCTGTTAATTATACTCCATTTAATAATTGTGCTATCGTTCCGCAAACCTTCTGGGCTTAACCTTGAAGGTATCATCCACTGGTATCAGAAGTACAATCCGAAAATAAAAAAGGCCGGAGACAGTTCTGCACTCAGCACAAGAGGGGTCGTCATTTTTCTCGAGTGCGGCGTAACAAGTGGACCACGACCACGACGGCACTCGGAGTGCCGTACTGCCGAAGGGCTGTCCGCTTGTGTGCGGCTGTCGCATGTGGTGCAAGCGCTTCCCTGCGACAAGTGCGACATAAATTAAAAATGAAAGCCTCCGCCCGGGGCGGGTCGCACGGTGCGATGCGCGGAACCCGTGGCCGGGGAAGTGTGCGACAAAATGTTGAAATTTGAAGCATCCATCAGAACAAAGCGACTGCTCCGCTTCTGGGCTAGGGGCGTGTGGGGAGGAAACACAGCGAAGAAGGGAGTATGAGAGAGAATGTCGGTGTCTTTTTTGGCAGAGGCACATTATGTAAAGAGGAATGATCCCTGGAAAGATCACTGGATAGGATCGCACAGTCGCGCCACCACTGGCCCCGACTGCTTTATAGAGTTTGCTGGGGGGATCAGCCGCGCTGTGCGAGAACGATGATTTATGGTCCCTTGGCTCTCGACTCGGCATCGCCGAATCGTTCCACTCCCGTTGTTTGATGTTTTTTCGTCCAAACAAAATTAAAATTACAGCCCTCGTCAACTGTACGCTGACTTTGAGCTTATTTATTTGCGCGAAATCATTAAAAATAAATGAAGTTCTCTTCGTTTCTGGCTATTCCAGGCACTGAATGTAGTTTCGCTAGGAAGAAGGTGGCATTTTTTTAACTTCATTCTCTGATGTTAATTTAACTATTTCATTCGTGGAACTATTCAAACTGGCCGATGTTCTTTCCCGGGCATACTTTGTAGCAACAGTATTCAACATCATAGTGGCAGCAATCCAATTTGGCAACTCTCTTATAGACTAAGTACACTTTTCACTGCTTATACCGATGATCGCATCACCCTATCCAACAAAAACACTGCCAAGACGATAAAAAAAAATTAACTCGGTAATTATGAACTATTTGCTTACGATTCCAACGTTCGTTTTCTTATCGTTGTCCGGTTTTTTATGTTTTATCAAAAGAAAGGTTACCAGTATTACAAGAGATCGGCAAATTAATGATGTGAATGAGTGCATATTATAAGCTACATCAAGATATTCATCAAGTCTTCTGAATACAACAAGCAATAACGTGAGGAGCTCTGTGTTTTGGCCCCTCGATCGAGGGTGGAAATAGAAGATAGAACTACGCTCCTTTCTTGTGAAGCAGATTGGTTGATTGAAAAATGGTTTATTTCACTACTTGTTACTTGTTGACCAAGAAATAATTGTTGGTCGGAAGTTAATGAAGTTTAATGAAAACACCTCATAGACTCTTTCGTGGAAGTCTTTAACGTGTGGCGAAGGATGCAATTGGATGATTTAACACACACATGATTTGAAATGGAGATATAGTACATCTAATCTGTCGAAATTGACTTCTGGAACGTGTATCACTTAGGAAGCAAACGATGTCAATCTCATAGTCCATTCCCACTTGGCTTGGAACACGTCACTAACGATCGCTGATACGCTCCCCCCATCGCGGGGGGATGAATAATTGTTACACGATCCGTGCGGTCGATGTTGCCAGACGCTGCCCGGTTCGGCTGTCGAGTGGGAACAGGTTTCGATCGCGATCGCGACACCCTACACCCCGACGGGGGCGGCCTGATGCAACCGGCGAGGATATCACGTTCCCGGAACGATGTCGCTTCGAAGACAAAGACTCCGCGGGGCGGTCGGGAGTCGGTCACACGCGCAACATGCGCCGATACGCGCCACCCGACCGATCGGTGGGTTCGGTGGGAAAATTCTCCGTTCCCGCGCTCATCGATCGTAGCGATGATGTCATATGGTCTACAAGAGGAAGAAGATCACTATCTCTTCCCCTTTTCCGCCGCTCGGGGCCACGCGATCGCAGGAACAAAGAACAACATGGCAGCATAACGGAACCATAAAACATCCGCCCGGGAGAGTCAGGTCGAAAGCCAGGTCGGGGAGGAATTTACGGGAAACCGAAAGACAGCGAAAAGCCCCATTCCCATTCTCCCGTGCCTGTTTTGGAAGCATTCCTGACGCCTAACGCCTGAGCACCGTCCGTTTTTCCTTCGCTACGGAATCGTTTTTACGAGCTTCATTTTATTCTGCTCCTTTGGTTTGGAAGAATGGATGGTTAACGGCATGGGTTAAGGTCGGGCGAACGCGAAACATGTGTGGAGTTGTTGATCAACTTTTATGCGATGGATGAGCCGAAATAAAAAACGTTTCTTAATAAAAAAAAAATAAGAGAAGAACGCAAGGATATCTTAGCTCCAGTTTTTCCAATGTCCGTTATAATTATTTCTTTAATCTGCGCACTGCGAGAATTTGTTGCGTCCATCATATCGGGTGTGTTCCCGTAATATGTTCATTTTTGGAAGTGCAGGGCATTTAAATGGTAATGCTACCCAATCTTAAGGAATTCATTATTTCCCGTATTCCTTGAAACTATTACATGTTCTTGGTTCCACCATGGAAGCATTGTATGTCAGCCATTTCTACGAAGCGCTATAGTTATGATACGAAGGATCGCTTTTCTTATTCGATAAATAACTTCCAGTTCCGCCCCACGGACGAACCCGTGGTGGCTTGTTTTTGTTTTCATTAGCTGGTGTATTTTTTGCGATTCACCGATCTTCATTTTGTCCCCCCGCGCTTCCAACCACCCTCCAAGAACGTCGAGGCCTACTGTGATCTCTCCACCGCGAGGGGATTACACAACGAATCGTTTTCCGTTTACCCCCGGGGAGCGAAATCGTTCAACACTGAAAGTATGTGAGGTTATGTTTGCTTTCGTGGTTCGGTGGTTTGTTCCGTTCGCCCCGGCTACATTTTCGAAAGGGAAAAGAATTATGGAAAGGGGTTTCGCGAGGAGTATGATGATTGACTGACTGGCTGCTGAAGACTTCAGGCGCTGAAGGCTGGTTGGCAGCTAATTAACATCACATTTTGAGAACATATACCGAATGGGAGTGAACGGAGACAAAGGCAGTGGTTGGAAGCATTTGTGAGACGGAGACTTGTAGAATGAGGTTTGGGGGGAAGCGAGTTCTAATGGAAAACAATAGCTGACAATATGAATGTTGTAGGAGTGTCTGATGGATAGTTTATTGCTCGAGACGCGGCCGGAGTTACGAGACTTTTCATTCGATCAATTCGAGTAAATCTGTGTAGTTAAAGGAAGAAAAAAGTTTAATGACATAAAAGTGTGTAACTGCCTCAACACCGAAACTAAGTGTACTCGAATGAAGGGGAAAACGTAATAAGCGGAAGCCACCGACAAGTGCTCTCTGGGTAAACGAATTAAAAAGCTAATTCCTTTCGTATCTCTTGTAATCAAGCTCGGTTGTACATTCATCTTGTAAGTCACAGTGCCTTCTGAATCCAACAATATTCCTTTAAACATTGTCTTGTTTGCTTTGCTTGTCAAAAATTGCTCTCGTCAGACGATTTCGACATTTTTATCATTCCTACAACATTTTTCCATAATGGTACCCCCGAACAAGTTTTAAACATAACACTCTTCTTCGGTACCAACATCTGGTGTTGGATGTTTTTTTCTTTCTCTTCACCAAACGGCGATTACGATTGCCATCAACGGAATTAAAACTTTCGTGCCAAATTTAACAAAAACCAACCGTCATCTCAGCATCCGTTCGGGCGTTTCTGTCATTTTCTCTTAAGGCGAATGCGTATCTTTTCGTTTTTTCTTCATTCACTCGTTTGTCATCGGAAGGTACGACGAAACAACGACGACACTTCAATAACCAACCCCAGAGGCGTTTCATTGCCCTCTTCATGTTGTCGTGAAGATACTGAAGTGAGTTATTTTATCCTTCGCCTGCTTTTAAAGACACTTTTTCGTTGACAACTGTTTTCCTTTTATTATGATTCTTCTTCCGCTATCTGTCGTTTCAAGTTTATAGTTCCAATTTTTAACTATTTGAGAAGCTAACGGTTACGCTACTTTTGTGGTTTGTTCATGCTGATCTACATCTGAAATATATTAGTAACAAAGACCGTTCCATAATAGGTTTCTGAAGCTATAGGTACTATCAGTTAGGTTCTACGTATTAACTAATAAGGTGTTCGAGACCTTATTGGCCTGATAGGGGAGTTATGCTAGCCGATAATACATACCATGATAAACAACAGGCCTTTTCATTGAAAACGTTGAGGACTTCACACGAAAAAAAGGGAGCAATAAAGAGTATCTCCTCCATGGTTGTACCTGTCCTATGTTCTTCAAATCACTATTTATCTCGCTCCCTGTCATCGGTTCCGTTTCCGTTTTTCTACCTACTTGAATATTAGTGGTGCCATCGGAACGAATAAAAGCCATAGTTTGTGATCGCCCTTTGTGCTGTCAACACTTGAACTGACATTCGGAGGACGGTCACCCCAAGAAGTTTAGAGCAGCCTCCTGTCGTTCGTTGATGTGTAACGTCTTAGCGTTTAGAGCAAGCAACCGTTTGGAGTTCCTCGGAGAGAAAGAAAGTTCAAAAAATATGTAACAAGCAACGGTAACGCGTAATCGCCCTTTCTAAAACGATCATCTCCTCCGTTCCGCTTTGATGGTGGCTTTTGCTCGCCCCCGGCAAAACGAGGTGAAGAAAAGCGGCCAGCGTGGAAAATTTATTACCCTCCCCAAAAACGCCACGTTGAGAAAGTGGGTCCCCGGTGCTCTATGATTTTTTTTGTTGACAAAATGACACCTCGATCGCACTCGTACAGGCCGTGTCTGCTTGTCTGAGGTAAGGGAACGTCCTCCTCGGTCGCGTTTTCCATGGGGCGTGAAGTGAAGTGGATCGAACGATCCAGCACGAGGGAGACGATTATGTAAAGACCAGCCTAACGATGACCGTGATGTGAAGATTATCGATTTTGGGTACATCCTTTTCGGTTTTGGTTTTTTTTTCGTTGTTGTATCGTTCCGAGAGAAGTGTTTCTTCTTCTTCGACCGAACACTTTCCCGGCGGAACACAAATTGCTGGTGATTTGGAACAAACGAAAAAAGACCAGTGTATAGAAATGAATCACAGGGTGGAATGGGTGGTCGATGGAGCGTTTTCCTCACCGTGGCGGAAAACTATTCCCCCTCCACGGGATGCCGTGCGAAACAAGTGTCAGCCGAAGCTAAATGGGACTCTA
>JAOEFI010013345.1:0-21528 GCA_034621735.1 Anopheles plumbeus | reverse complement strand
CCCCCCCCCCCCCCCCCCCCCCCCCCCCCCCATTCCTCCATACCATGCTTTCCCATCCCCTTTTTCAGTGTGCACTTATATTTATTTATTTGTTTTCATACAAAAAAAACATTTCCGTACAACGGGAACGGAGTGCAATCCTCTCTCTCTCTCTTCAATAGGACATTTTTCCCCGAACGAAAAGTTTACTCAAACTTCCCAGCGCTCAGCCGAAGTGGCGAAATGGCAAAGGATGCTCTATTTCTTACCTTTCCGACGTCCCGTTCCTTCGTAAGTACACCAGTAATGAACTTCGCCTGCTGAAGCTGTACGTGTGCGTTTGCGGTGCTGTTGTTGTTTTTATTTTTAACCGCTAAGCTTTGATTGACACTCACTGCGATCCATTTCAGACCGAAGTCCGGCTGGTCCCGAGTAGCGGATCGAACTGAGCCGCGGCCGAGCGAGAACGCCGCGGCCCAAAATCCCGCTGGGTGGTGGTGGTGGTGGTGTTGGGAGGAAGGGAGGCGCAAGGATGATTGGTGGGGTGGGAAGGTGGGAACAAAATTAAATCATTAGAAAAACCAGTTATTCGCACGGACATCGTTCACGGTTGTACGCTGTCGTTCGTGCAGTCGGCGTGTAATTTATTCCCATCCTAGGGGCAACTAAGGAGTCGGACTAAGAAGGAACCAAAACGAAAACCAAAACCAAAACCAAAACAAAAAAAACAACGGCCAACCAATTGGCGCATTGGACCTGCATTAGGGAACTGGTAACACTACATCCTCCCGAATTGTTCTGATTTGCTTCCTTGACAGGTGGATGGCATCCATCTACCATGCGGAAATGATTCAGCAGTAATTCGGCTCGAGGCCGGCGCAGACGTCTTATCTCGGGCGTCTGATTTCTTAACCTATAGAGAGGGGGGGGGACAGTACACGCTGTCTAGCGACAGCGGATAAGAGCTGTCACGTAGTGCGTCCGCGAGACTGCGTTGACAGCGCTTATCACTCGAAGATAAAATTGGTACTAAAAAACCAAAAAACAAAAAACGCGCGCCGCCAAATTGAAACACCAAGGCTACGCTGAATGTCGTTGAACTGTTCGTCGCATTTCACATGATGGATACTCGTGGGGTCACCCTTCCATTAGGGGAAGTGCTCCCGGAGCTTCATAGTGCTGGAAAGTCTCTGGGAAAATATGAAACGGCAGGCTCGGGAGGCTTCGGTCCAGCGTCCTTCCGATGTACTTTGCGTGGCAAGATTATGCTGCATTCATCATCTGCGGGACAGTGTGCCCATATTGCTCACGGGGGTTTATCGAAAGGTTGTGTATATGCTGCCAAACGACTAACAGAAACCGGGTTGAAATGTCTCAGTCTCCCTCCAAACTGGGAACCCGATTTCATGCAGCTGCGCCGGAGATTTTCCTCGAGTTTAATGTTTAACTCATCACCGAGCTGCAGGAAATTAGTGAATCACCAGCGAGTCTCATTTTTCTCACGTTTATTAATCAATATATCGCCGGCCAGTCGCCCTTCCTAGCATTTCGACCCAGTCCCGGCTGGCGCTACACGTGCGAATCCCACGACCACCACGACGGCACCGCTGATGGCCAAAAAGGTTAATTCGGTCGGTCATGAAAAACGGAAGAATTAACGTATGCAGTGACGCGTAGACGCTCGAACGCTCGACAGTAAGTTCCTTCCTCATTGTGTCATCACCCTGCGCACGAACGCTCCGCTGCCGGAAGAAAACGAGACGACGGCCAGTGGGCCGGGCGGCGGGCACGGTGGAACAAATTGAAAATTCCAGAATGCTAATCACGCTGTCGGCAATTTCATTCCACGCCGGTTAAGCTACCGCCGGTACCGCTCCGGACACTTATTTACCTAACTGACCAACGCCGCGATCTATCGGTGTTGCTACATATGAGTGTGATCGCTTCATTTGTAAGCGATCATATACTTACACACGCTCTCCAGCCATGAATGCTGTTTTTCTAGGTGCCCTTTTTTTAGTTTATTTTTTTGTCAAAAGTCCTGTAGTAGCAAAACCTGTACCACGTCTGGGCCATCCCAGACCTAACAAAACGGAGCATATTTAAACGAGCTAGAGGAAGTTTTGTGGGACGTTTTACTCTACTCTGCCGCTGCCGTGGAAATAGAAACTAAATCATTCGAGTGATCTCTCTCCGCTCGAGACTTCAACACCATTTGCATGCCAGCGGAGCGACTTCCCAAACCGACATTCGACACTGCGCCGTTCCAGGTTAGCATGTTTTGAAGGCCATCAGCCCATAGGCGAACGAGATCTGGCCCATCGCTTAACTGCCGCAGTGGTAGTTAATGTCGGTTCGGTTATGTTTTCGCTTCCCTCCGCAGTGTCCGCTGGTGCGGCGAGTTGGCGACGATACATATCCATTATTTGTCTTGGTGATAATAAGTGGCGCGAGTGTACGCGGCACCGACAAACCCGCCGGGACACGCGGGCCCTGCGTGGGGCGGCGGGGTGGGAGGAGATGACTGTACGAACGAACGGTCAGCTGCACTTCCTTTGCATGCACGCGCATGCAATCGATCGCCGTCCGCTCCCTAAGCGCGTGCAACCGGCAGGTTTTCCGCCCGCCAATTACACCCCTTTTTATCGCTGCGTTGTCACCTTGCAGGGGGGGATGGAGTGCGCGCGGGCACGATAACGTGCGCCGCTAGTAGAATATAGTTCCGTATAAACATCTTCTCGCGTGTCATATTCGGCTCGGCCCCCGCCCCCCGGAGCAAGCCCGCAGGGGGCTAATTGAAGCCGTAGCGCCAACGAAGAAGCGGCAGACGATGCCTGGCATGCCATTTATGGCGAGATGGTTGGCTCCGGCCGTGACACAGCACAATGCCACTTTTGACCACTCACTGCCATCCGGAGGGTATTAGTACTTGATTCCGTAGTAGGTGTTTTCTTTGTTTGCCATTTTTTACTACCAACACAGGGTGCACAATCTTATCAGCTGGAGCAGCTATATGTACTCGAAGAAACGATAAGCATGCCTTCGTCAGCCTACCTTGATGTTTCACGGAATGTCGTAGTACATTTGTGCCCAGAGTAGTATATTAACGATAAAACAAAAATAGGAATGGAATATAACAAAAATAAGAAGCAACCTCATAAACGAAAGCCACTGCTGGATCTAGTAGTAGTTCCATTCTCGTCCATATTTCTGAATGATAGGCCCTAGTTAAATAAGAAAAGCAGATGTACGAGTAACGCATTCCGGTTTTCACTGCGACCACTCTTATCTATTTCCAAATTTAACGATTGGATGCTGTATTCCTACTACCTTTTTATATTTCTTATTTATTTTCCATCGTAACATTCTCTCGTATGAAACCTGCTAAACATATGTTGTTTTCGTTGTTAAATGTTCTTTTCGAAATATTAGTTTACTTTTATTTGCTGATTGTGGCTTTCTGCAGTCTGGTATTAGTAGACGATTGTACTTCTAGAAAATCAGCACAAATCAAAAAAGATAATAACGGTCGAACAGATGAAAGCATATATAAAACATTGAACCATATTCGATTGAATCATTGAATCGCGCATCCTTGTAGGAGCTTAAACACTCATTCATATTTCACAGTTTCCAACATTTTATCAAGAACATTAGGCTTCAGTGCTTATGTCTGTTATGTTCTGGTTAAAGATCATTTTATTCTTGCGCAGTTTAGCTACTTTAACTATCCATGGTGTGCGTTTCAGCCATAAAAAATTGAACCAAAAAAATGCAAATTGTTTTTTTAGGGATGCAAGAAAAGGGTTCGTTCGCGGCACAAAGGGACGGGAAGTATCCGTTCCAATACACAGTCAAGGCATCCGTATCGCTTTATGGCCTAGATACGGTTTCGGGAATGCTGGCCGAAAGCCAGGAGGCAAGCGAGAAGCCTTTTAACATGCAGCCGAACAAAGACACCGTACATTTTGTTTTTTAAAATGAAGAATGCATTTTGTTTTCGTGTTACTTATGGACAAGGAATCGATTTAAAAAGCGGTATTTAATCACGGTCATTGCATGCTTTTGGCGCCGTAAGCGGGAATGAAAGTTAATTGCCAACCGTTGGTTCGGTTTCCAATTTAATTGCTTTACCGTTACTGTCCAATGGGCCGAATTGGGACACGACAAAATACAATGCTGGCTAATCGGCAATATCAATTAGCGGTGCGTTTTATTGTCCTAAAGAACGTCGGGTGGCTCTTTAATTCTGGTTCTGAATTCTCAGAATGGAAAGAGGTCACTGGGGTAAGAACAGAGGGACCTAGAGTTTAGTTTTTTCCAATTCCTTTCCAAATGTTTGTATACGAACATTCAAGTTTGAATGCCCGAAACTGTAGAAATTATTGTTTCAGCTGTTGCTGAAGTGTTTGCGTATTTTCCACTCCAAATTGACGATTTTGTCCTTCTACATGCGTCAACAACATTGGCAACGCTTTCAATTCCATTCAAAAATCATGTGATTACCTTTCATAACCATACCGACAAAGCCTGTGGAACAAAATTCGGCATTGTCATCCGCTGCGACCAAACTAGCGCCTGCGCGGCGCCCCCAACTTTGACGTTCGAATTATTTACGAACGAATTCCACGGCCAATGCGATAACATTCCATGCTCCCGTGCACCAAATCCGAGAGGAATGTAAGGAAAGCTATGCTTGGTGCTGCTGCGGGTTGGTCTGTCAAATCCTGTAACACTAACCGCAATAGATGCGCTGCACGCAGCATCAGTGGCAGCAGAAAGCCGGGCACCTTGATGTCGATCCCCGTGCTGATGTAACTGTTGGTGATCGGTGCGTTGCACTTGAAGGTGATGATGTGGAACGTGTGTGAACGCGGCTTAACTTATCCCCCGTTCCGTCCGCTGCTTAGTAGGTTCGGTGTAAACGGCTTGGTAGTGGTAGGAGTGGCTCGCGCAACACCACGCACACCGCTAGGCTACCCAGTGCAAGCAAGCGCTGCTGAGGAACGGTAATCACAGCATAGCATAGCGCTGAAACACCGTCGTGAAGGCAGTGTGCGTACAGGGAGGCTAGAATGCGACAGCAAAAGGTGAGGTGTAAGCAAATCTTTCCAGTCGCGCTCATTGCCAGCATATATATGCGTACGGGCGCCGAATGCGTTGCGGCGCAACACGTTGGTTAGTTCGCTTTCAGTTTTCATCGATATCGGTCGTATTTGGAGTGACGGCTTAAGAACCAGTGAAGCGCTCACGTACACACATTCATCAACATCGGGTTGTCTCTGGGACGGCTTGCGAGATAACAACTTCTGGCCAGGCACAGTTACGTTGGTGCAGGTTGCGAAAATGTAAGGATTGCAGTGTCATTTGTGAACCTATGTTATGTATGCAAGAGAGCATTACTGTGCATTGCAAAGATAGCTTGCTTTTCGGTTCCTCGTGTGCTGGGAATTTCGTAACCGAGAAGCATCGTTTCACCATAAACAACCTGATCTTCTGATTTAGCTATTAAATTGGCTTGACGCGCTGGCCGTGCATTGGAAACTAGTTCGAGCTACTTTCCATTGGCGTTCAAATCTGTTTGCGGTTGCAAAACTCCTACTGGAATGTTCCTTTTTCTCCTCCAGCGTGTATCCATTTGCGTAAACCACTTCGCGACTGTGCAACCGCTGCGCCTAGTTAACCGACGGACAATTAACCATCGTGGCCTTCGTCATATGACGTCATAGCCTTCTGACGAAATTGAAGAGTTTCTAGCAACGAAAAAAGAAAAGAAAAAAGGTTCATATAGTTACCTTGACCACGGCGGGGTTGCTGCTTCCACGAGTTCAGGAAACAAGTAGGCACGCGTGCGAGAATCGTTAAACAATGGAAGAATTGGACTTTGATGCCCTTCAACTGAATCACGAGATGATTTGCAATATTTTCAATGTTGGCCAGTGATAAGAAGGCACATAGCCAGTTGCGTTCGTAGACGAATATTGGTCACCGGTGAATTGAATTAATTTTAAACAGGGCTATGTTAGTATGTCGATCAATTTAGCGAGTTTTTCTTTCAAACAGTTTTCGAGTATCGCTGATTTCCGGATCGGTGATCAGTCTCAGCTGTATCCAGAAGTCATTTTTATTTAACAAAGGTCGAAGTAATTCACCCGCTTTCGTTTTCTGGAAATGTAATGCGGAAAACCATACGAACGCCCGCAGCATCGAAGTGTTAACAAACCCAGAGCTGGTTTCAAAACTATCCGAAAATTCACGCATAGCCGTACTATCAACCGGACATCCAAACTAGGACAGTTTCTGTTTGGAAACTTTATGAAGGATCTTACTGCGCTTACTCGCTGGAGGACAAACTGCTTAACAAAACCATTCGATCAATCGTCGCCGTCTAACTCCACTCCATCAACTTCATTTTTGCGCATCAGCTTTCAGGCGCAATTTCCGCACGTACACATTGGCAACGATTGGCATACGTTAAACTATTTGGCTGAAGTATTTTCCATAAGTTTAACTTCGCGAAGCAGACATTTCATTAGCGTGATCATTGCAACCGGGATTTCTTTGGTTACATTATGCAAAATCATGTTCGGAGAAGAATCAGCATAAACATTGATATGTAATGAAAATGTTCATCATTTGTTCCATCTAAACAGCTTCAACCATTGTAGCTGCGCGCTTAAGTTCTGCGGTTCCAATTCAACAATGGATGCCCAAACTGAGTCCGAAAGGCCGGCCGGGGGTGTAAGCGATGAACCGTTTCTCGGGCCATTGGATATCATCCTACTCGCCAGCTTGATCGCGGGGGCAGCCTGGTACCTTTTGAAAAACAGGAAGAAGGACAATCAAGCTAGTCAGTTCAAATCGTATTCGATCCAGTAAGTAACAAGCAAACGTGAATTGTCGTGAAAGTTTGCTTATGAAGCAAGATTGCATCCCTCTTCTCTTATCTCTGTACCTTCTGTGACCAGACCGACGACGGTCAGCACAATGACTATGGTGGAAAATTCGTTTATCAAGAAGCTTCAATCATCTGGGCGTCGTTTGGTGGTATTCTATGGGTCCCAAACCGGTACGGCTGAAGAGTTCGCTGGACGGCTCGCGAAAGAGGGACTGCGTTACCAAATGAAGGGTATGGTCGCCGACCCTGAAGAATGCAACATGGTAAGGCCATCAAATATCCGGTTCACTGAGTTCACGCTCATGCTCTTGTTTTCTTTTTGCGCCCTATAGGAAGAGTTGTTGCTGTTGAAAGACATTGACAAATCGCTGGCAGTGTTTTGCCTCGCCACATACGGCGAAGGCGACCCGACCGATAATTGCATGGAATTCTACGACTGGATACAAAACAACGATTTGGATTTAACTGGGTTAAATTATGCGGTAAGTATTTCGAAAATCAAACTTAACTCGTATCGGTTTTTTGTCCTGAAACATATCCCAACTCGCGTTGCTATGCGTCGGTTGTTGCATAATGTATGGAACTGCTCGAATCGAGCAAAAAGCTACCGTGACAGCATGACGGTGCGAGATAGCTGTCATTCAGTCCCAGCTGGCTATCAGTGAAGAGGGGGCTCCTCTGGTGCAGTCAGAAATTTCGTGTCCTACAGTGTTTTAGGTTATAAAACCTCCACGAGGTTCGATGGTTTAGATTTGCAAAGCGACGTTATGCTAAAGGGTTGTTTTGGTACAGCTCTAGCAAGCCTGAAGCAAGTGAAAGGGGAAAAAGCAGCAGAATACAGGGATTCGCAATTCGCGAGGGAAAGAACCACACAGCACATTTCTGAAACGAAAAAATGTTTGAGGTGCAAGTGATATGTTTTCGGTTGAGGAAGTGATGATTCTTGTTTTCTGTTCGAAATGAACGCAATCACACCTTGCAGTTTTTCGCTAATTTTTGCAAATATAAACAAAGCTACATTGTAGCAACATGGGTTTTTATATTTGTTCTAGTCACAATTTGCGACTGATGGCTCGGAATGCGATCCATCCACTCGTTTTACCAGTATGGAAACCGTTACCACATTCGTTGCTGGAACAAATGTTTCAGCGGTTCAAAGAAAAGCAAAGGCAGGTTGGTATTAAAAACAAAAGAATGAAAAATTTACTAGTTCTTGTTACGTAATTTTAGAGAAGTGATGTGCTGCGAAGGAATATAACTGAGTCGTGTAGACAGCCTTGTGGTTTGAAGAAATATTAATAAGATTTTCGCGCTTCCATTGACGACACAGGTGTTTGGTCTAGGCAACAAAACATACGAGCACTATAACAAAGTTGGAATATATGTTGACAAACGGTTAGAGGACCTTGGTGCTACTCGAGTTTTCGAACTAGGTTTGGGTGACGACGATGCCAAGTAAGTTTGCGATGACTGCAAGTTAGCTAGTGCACATCACAACCAGTTACTGATAATGTCCATCAATTGCAGCATCGAGGATTACTTCATCACATGGAAGGAAAAGTTTTGGCCAACCGTTTGCGACTTCTTTGGCATCGAAAGCACCGGAGAGGATGTGTTGATGCGGCAGTACCGCTTACTAGAGCAGCCAGATGTGGGCGCTGATCGGATTTACACCGGAGAGGTAGCGAGACTGCACTCGCTGCAAACCCAGCGGCCGCCGTTCGATGCGAAAAATCCATTTTTGGCGCCAATCAAAGTCAACCGAGAGCTGCATAAAGCTGGCGATCGCTCTTGTATGCACGTTGAGTTCGACATTGAAGGATCAAAGATGCGGTACGAAGCTGGTGATCATTTAGCCATGTACCCTGTGAACGACAGTGACTTGATTGTTCGGCTGGGCAAACTGTGCAATGCTGATCTCGAGGCTGTGTTTTCTCTAATTAATACCGATACGGAAAGTAGCAAAAAGCATCCATTCCCGTGCCCGACCACTTATCGTACGGCGCTGACGCACTACCTGGAAATAACTGCATTGCCCAGGACGCACATTCTTAAGGAGTTGGCAGAATACTGTTCGGACGAGAAGGACAAAGAGTTTCTCCGCTTCATCTCATCCACCGCGCCCGAGGGCAAGGCCAAGTACCAGGAATGGATCCAGGATAGCTGTCGCAACGTAGTGCACGTGTTGGAGGACACTCCGTCGTGCCACCCTCCGATCGATCACGTGTGCGAGCTGTTACCTCGCCTGCAGCCACGCTACTATTCAATTTCCTCCTCATCGAAGATACATCCGACGACGGTGCACGTTACGGCCGTCCTGGTAAAGTATGAGACGAAGACGGGGCGCTTGAACAAGGGTGTGGCCACGACATTCTTGGCTGACAAGCATCCCAGCAACGACGAACCGCTGCCACGTGTACCTATCTTTATCCGCAAGAGCCAGTTCCGCCTGCCGCCCAAGCCAGAAACGCCTGTGATAATGGTCGGCCCGGGCACAGGCCTCGCACCATTCCGTGGATTTATTCAGGAGCGTGATTTTAGCAAGCAGGAAGGCAAGGAAATTGGCCAGACCATACTGTACTTTGGCTGCCGCAAGCGCTCGGAAGACTTCATCTATGAAAACGTGAGTAACCGTGAGTTGGTCGCTTTGTGGCAGAACATACTTTCATGTGACCCAATTATTTCATGCAGGAACTGGAAGATTACGAAAAACGAGGCATCGTCAATTTACGTGCTGCCTTTTCTCGTGATCAAGAGAAAAAAGTATATGTAACGCATTTGTTAGAGCAGGACATGGATCTTATATGGAATGTTATAGGCGATAATAAGGGACATTTCTATATATGCGGGTGAGTGTGCAAAGCAAAAGTATATCTAAAGTAGAAATGTCAATAGTACTAATTGTTATCATCGGTTTTCCTTTCAGTGATGCTAAAAATATGGCTACCGATGTGCGTAATATTTTGCTCAAAGTAATCCGCACTAAAGGAGGCTTAAGTGAAACGGAAGCGCAGCAGTACATCAAGAAGATGGAAGCACAAAAGAGATACTCAGCCGACGTCTGGAGCTAATGGTTGGGCGCACCGGGCCGCATTCTTGCAATAGTACTACATACATTCTATAAGCAATCCTCACCTTTCTGCCTTGTTACAACGCGGATTGTTTCACTCCGCAGTTCTGTTCACTGGATACCTGTTCCGACATCATCTTCTGGAGTTTGCTTCATATCCACGTGCAATACGCGTACTTTCAAGGTCCCAGTCTATTTATCCATGTACCGTGTAGATGTTAATGTAGCTCATGTGGGTGGTCGTTCATGTGGGGGATTTGTTCGTTTTGTTCTCAATGTGAAAATTCGGTGTGATTCAAAGTCCGCGTTTGGCATTCTGCTAGTTTTCTTTTTACGTTCGTTTATCTTTTTATCGTTTCATTGTGGGACATGGTTATTTCCAAGAATTACGGAAGGCGCGTAAACAATCCAACTACGAACTGTATTGGATTTTACAGTTTAGACTCTGTTCACGTTGAATGCTGGTTGAGTTTCGTGAGCCGAAAGCGGCAGAGTTTTGACCCGGGATACATATTTCTTAACTATTAGGATGCTTATGAGGTTTATAACTACTTTTTATATTCACATACATAAAACACAACTTTTTTTTCCCGTCATGGGAAGACGTAGTTTAAGAGATGCAGTTCAATAAAATCATACACGTTGTAAAAGATATTGCGGTGATTTAACGTTAACCTTTCGCAGGGTGCAATTAGCACCCCTCTCAGTGCAATGTTCAACTCAGACGCTGGCACAAGCTTTTGATTTCTTATGAAATTGATGTGTTGGATTCGGTTATACTTTTTTTTTGTTAAGTTGATATATATATTCCATGGAATCGCAATTTCTTTACCGTTGTTCCCTCCCGTTCTCGCGCACATATTTTTTCCATCCTAAATAATCAATCCATCATATAGGATCAATCCTAATACCCTCAAATCGCAATCGTAGATTTGTTTGCCAACTTCAAGATTAACCCACGCCGCTCTAGTTCCACTGGATTTCCCGCCGGCTGGCTGAGAAAGACTCGCCAATCCGCGGCGAAACCCTCTAGCTACTTATGATTGTAAATTGCTTCCGAGCTAGACAGTGTTTTTTTCATTGTCTCTCAAGAAGCGATGCTGCGCGGGCATCGATACCGCCGAGCGGTCAAAGGGCAGCAAAAGCAGCAGCGTTGTGTAAACGAATATTAACACAATTGTTGACCTTCACCACCATTTACCATCAATTCAGAGGCGCCCGTCTTCCATCTACTGATAGTGTGATAGGAGGCACGTGTCTTAAACACAGACTACGGAGGCCGAGGACACGGTCCAATCCAAAGCTGATTGTTCCCGGATTGAATAATGATGCGACACCGAGCGTTGTCTCTCGCCGATACTGGACAACTGTTTGTCTTTCGCACAGACATCGGATGGAATCGGATGGACATGTGGAATTTCATAGTTCATAAATATAGATATATATTAGTGTAAATGATCGTGCAGAGATTGCACATCTCCAGGGGTCTCTATGGGCTTGGTTTTCACACACTCACACCTGAAGAGTTCCGAGGTCAAACACCTACACGCGGGCGAACCGGTCAGTATATCCACCGTACTGGAACCGTGCATTATTTCGTAATGAAACTTTCACCTGTTACAGCTCGCCAACGCCGTCCGAAGAGATGAAGGTCATAAAGTTGCATTGCACCTGGTCTACCAAACGCCCCTCGGTGTGTAGAGGACAGACGTTGTTTTACAGCTCGTGAAATAAAAAGTTCCTTGCCAACGAAGCCGAGTGTCAGTTACCTGAATTTATAGCAGGAAGCATCTGCTATTGCATTGCTTGATTTAGCAGAGGGTCAGGTTGAAACAACCAATTCCACTTCCATGGGTGGTAACTGCCTAGCCCGAAACCTACGTAGAACCTGGAAACTGTTTATTATTATATTATAAGGACCTTTGAGCATATATATTTACTTTATTGGTTCTCTTTTCTTTTTCATACCTTTTTTCCTCTCTGGTTTTGAGTTATATGTTTCCCTGTATAGATATGTCAGACTCGAATAAGTGGTCAAATACAATCCTCGGGCTGATCTAATTTTATGTTAATGTTTCTAGTCATGCCTCTGTCTACACCTTCTTTATCTATGTATCTTTCTATATCTCCTTTCGGATATCTTTCATTAGAAGGAAATTGATTACGCTACTTTTGTTATAAATGACCAAAAAGGCGTCGATGTTGTGGTATAGCAAACTAATGCGGATTCGCATGCAGGACAACGTGCAAGAATATGTTCCACCGTAGCAGTTACCCCTGTAGAATCGGGAAAGTTATCCAACTGTTTCCAAAACACCTTGTAATCTTTCCTAGTGTGTTTTTATGCGTCTGCCACAAAGCATGCTCGTTTTACAAACCAAGTGACGATCAAGTGTATCGGGGGTTGCATGCGCGCGACCCGGGTTTTCTTCGGAAGAAAGTTAAGGCGAACTGTTGCACGCAACATACTTTTACGAGGGCGTGCAATTCAATAACTTGCACTACAGCTTGCGGGCAATATGTCGGGGTGAAGATCATTTCTTAAGATGCGATGCGAAGATGCTTCATCCGTTCCTGCTGCGGGCTTCCATTTCACCCAGTTGCATTGCTCGGTCTGCCTCCGCAACGGATGCATCCCATGTGCATCCGCCAGCATATGTCGCCCGCGTTGCACCAACACAGTTGCCTTCCCGGGGCAAATGGAAACGGACAGATAGGAAGAGCGAGCAAGACGAGCAGGAGGATGTACCAAAGGCGGTTTGTTTATAAACGCCCGCGGTTGGGAATACCTATGCTCGTTTGAAGGGATTGCACAGGGATGTGCGTTGGATGATGTGCGTAGGCTTTGCTGCTGTAGCGATGGGAAAGATGAACCGTTGAGCAGCTCATCGTCAGCAGCTCTTTTTGCTTGGTGCGTTTTGTAATCTGTCGATTCTAATTCCTTGCTTTCCAATGAGCCATTCGCTTTAGCTCGTTCCGAATTTGATTTATTCCTTTACTGCAAAATTGTAAACATGTAGTCAACCTGTCAAGGCCTGCTTGATTGATATCCCTGCAGTGGAGAGAAAGAAAAAAAACAAAAAGTGACCGAAACCGCATCTTGACTCATCGTGAACAATAGTTCCTTTTCTCCTCGCCATAAATATACTCGCACCACACCACAATAGCGTGCCGCCGGATTGAACGATTTTCTCGGAGAGAAGTATATATTCGGCCAGCTTGGGGCGCGCGGGAACGGAGCATATCATAGTAGCTTCCAGTGAACCCGTGCGCCGCCCTCGCTCAGTCGCCGCGCCGCAGCGAACAAGCCAAACCGCCGACGCGACGAAGTTGATGAACATCGCATCAACACGCCAGTTCTCGTCGAGACGTCGGCGTGTTCGGACGCACACGGTCGCTAACACACTACGGGTTCGCCGAGATCGGGTGTTCGCAGGAATAGTGGAGCCAGTGCCATGCGAAGTGTCCGCGACAAACGAGCGGTGTAATAGCAATAGTACATTCGAGTACACAAAATAAAAACACCGGAAAAGATTCATAGAGAGAGAGATAGATTCGAACGGGTTGAATTCCGGACAGCATCCGTGGCGTGTACAGATCGAAGTGCGTTGTGAGGGTGAGATCAGAGTGATTGCGGTGCAGTGGTGAGATGATAGCACAATAGCGCGATTAGATGCTCGAGAACGAATGCGACTGGATTGGTGAGGTTAATCCACTGCAGCCATTGAACGTGTGTATAGCCACTGGAGCCTGCGCTGAGTGAGCGTTTGACCTGAACTGGCTGTGAACTCTCGCCCGGACACGAGCGCACATCAATCAATCCAAATCAAATCCGACCCGAGCCGAGGATCGTTTGCTGCGCTTCGCGTTACCACAAACACTGGCGTTGTTCTGCTCGCTGCCAACATGGACGCCTAGTGTTTCGACAATCAAACGGACCTCAAACCACAACAACAACAGCTTCTGAATCCGGCAGGTGAGTTTTTCGTTTCGTTGCTGCAAAAACCGGGAACTATGTGTCGCCGGTTGCCGATGTCTGATTGGTGGGATGGACATTGGTTTCGACAGTTTTCACCTGAAAAATGCCGGAAATGCACCGGCGTCCTGCCTCGCGTTGCGTTGCCGCGGGTTTGTTCCCCGCCCTCTCTAGGACGGGAATCGGGAAGAGGGAAATAAGAAAACCCTCCATAACAGAACGAATGGGACACGGGCATCGAAATGCACATCGAACAGTGCATCAGGGACCGGTGGTGGTGGTGGTCTCCGACCTGCTGAGAGGGGAGGCCAGGGAATGGAACCCTACACTCCAACCGAGGTCAAAGCGGTCCTGTCTGACAAGCCGCCCGTCACGCAACCGGTGGCACGGAAACATCCGGCACTTTTCTTGACGCCCATTATTGTGCGTTCGGGGGTGCGGACGAGTGCCGCGAGGTCCCCCTCAGGGGCAGGGATTGCGACGGTGAAAGTGCATCGCCGGGGGGGGGGGGGCGGGGGCGCGGTTGCACCCTCGGCGGGGGGCTCGAAAGGTTCGTAGCCCTCGGAAGTGATCGGCCCATCCTGCATGTGCTTCATTTCTTATGCAAAGATAAAACGGAAGGCGGCAAGAGAAGAGACCGAGAGAGAAAAGGAACCGAGAAAAAACGAAAGTAAAGGGAAGGGAATGCGAGAGAGAGGGAGAAAGTGGCTGAGGATAAAAGGGCGCTGCTGCTGCACGGCGAAGGAGAGGACCCTTTGGCGTCCGGAGTTTGCATATGTTTTCCAAGTGTTTTTTTTTTCAAATGTTTTAATGACCGTTTTGCGTCGTCTGTTGTGACAATTTTCCACTCCGCTGCTGCGTTTGTTTACGTAGTTGCACCGCGTTCGGCGCTATAGGGTCCTGGCTGGATGTTCGCTTTTCCTTTCTCTCATTTCCCATAGTCGCAGCCTCAATGGCAGTTGGCAAATTCAAATTCATTTCACAAACCACCCAACCCTATATCCCTGCGGTTTTTTTTTGTTTTTGCTTTCCGAGAATAATTTATTTACGAAAACAACACAACAATATTAGCGGATGTGCGGGGTTTCGTTTGCAGAGAATGCAACGGAACGGATTAAAAGTGGAAAGTAATTTTGGAAGTTACATCTTCCGAATAACTAAGGGCAACCTTTTTGATGTTTTATGCTGCTCGTATGCCACCATCGTTATGGTGTCTGTAAAGTATGCATAAAACAGGACCTACGGCTTTCGAAAACACTTGAAGCAAGCGAAGGACCTTCTCACTCTGCATTTGGCGGAAGAAAAAAGGGATCA
Source organism: Anopheles plumbeus (assembly GCA_034621735.1). NCBI lineage: Eukaryota > Metazoa > Arthropoda > Insecta > Diptera > Culicidae > Anopheles > Anopheles plumbeus. Next base: position 6,291 of record JAOEFI010013345.1, on the reverse strand, counting down.
CTATAGTGACGGATCGGTTTAAAATGTCTGTAGATTGATTTTTCACTGGTGTTGTGATTGTTCAGACTTTATTGTAAAAGTATGATTCCATCACGGTATTGGTAACTCCTTCCGACCCCACAATACATCCATCCTAAGTGCTGATCTTTTGAAAAGGAAGCAAAACATCAAAAGATGCCCTTAAAGTAACGATAGTTTATTTCAAAACCATGTTTTCAATCAATCAAAAAGAAACTTGAATACCGAAAAGGTAATAAAGGGCGGATGAGGAAGAGAAGGTTGAAAAGGGAACGACACGGTGGGCGGCGAAGGGGTCGGGGGGTTTCGGGTTTATGGGTGAGAAGTGTGCCGAATGTGTCTCTTCGGCGCTTTTTCGTACTTGCCAACGGTTCGTGCGCTGTCTCCTTTTTGGTCTTCCGGAAGTCGGTCATGAAGGGCTCGCGACAGAGAAATCTGTCCACCAGGAAGACAAAACCAACCGTACCGTGCGTTACGATCGCTCGCGTGCGGGTGCGACCATCCGAATAGAGAATGTAGAAGAAAAAAAAAACAACAACAGGTGACTTGAATGGAAAACAAATGGGGTAGTACGGGAGGGGGTGCGTAAAATGGCGTACGCGAGGCACACGAGTGGTTGCAACCGCACACGATAACGATATATGCTATCGCTTTCTATCGTGCGGCCATTCCCGGCCAGCCCATTCATTCGCCTCGCACGCGCCGCCGTTTTTATTTATGTTTGGAGTGTCTTCTAGAGGGAGAAAAAAATCATCCATTAAAAATATCATCCATTCACCCATTTGAAGGGCGCGTACATTCTAAACTCCTTTTTTCAGCATCCCTCACTCTCTTCGTCGCCAGTAGGGAACACACTTATTGAGACGCCATTTAAAACGAGGAAAGAGAACCGAAGGGATTTTCGCCGCGTCTTTCTTTAGTCCCAGAGTCGAATCGATCGCTCGGGGAATCCGCAGCATCCGCAATCCGCCAACCGCTAGTGAAACGCAAAACAGGCAAACCCGCCGCGCGCATCCTTCACGCGCAATAAAGCACTTCTGGTTTGCGTCACCCGTCCGCGTCACTTGTTCGCGGGGCTGGCTGGAAGAAGCAGGCAAAACAGCAAACCGCCCCTGGCAAACAACGAACGCGCTTCCCCACGGCTTTCGCCTGGCTGCTGACGTCAGCCGTTTCTCCTTTCAGCCATCAGCGATGGGGAGGGGGAGGTGGGGCGTTGGGGGTGGCGGCGAAGCAATCAGCAAGAGGAATGTTCCAGCTCCAATTTTGGTCGATTCGATCCACTCACTCACGCGTTCTCACAGTCAGTACCCCGTGACCTCACATTCACGATAGGAAAAGCGAAGGTCCTTGTTACAAAAAAAAAACACGGTACCGACTACTTGGATTTCCCGTCGAGTAGAATGTAAAGACAGAACTTCCATTGATTGATCGAAAGAAAAACAACAACTGTTTCACCCGGTTTGCTGTAGGAAAGTGAGGAACTTTCCGTTGGCAGCTCGATTTCCCACGCGCACCGCTGACCTGTTTTCCCAGTGAACCAACACAAGCAAAGCGCGCATCACGAAACTACTACAACAAATGACACATTGTTGTTTCGCGTGGTACAAGTTTGTTTCCATTGCAGGAAAACGTGCTGCTGGTGGTTGATTCTTTGCCTTTCTTCCCCCGGTTTTTCCGATTACATTGTGCGCTCGAAAGTGCACTGCCACAAAGCTCCTTTGCGAGGCCAACGGCAACGGGGAGTCGGAAAAGTTGTTCCCGATGGTGCCGCATTTCCAACGAGAAGGACTGAATTGGGCGAAAAAGTTTGGAGGCGCGCCCGTCTGTAGGAAATTGGGGAAAATGTTATGTAACGGAACTTTGAACCGATTTATTGCATGCACAAAAGAGTAGGGGAGGGTAGTGGTGGTTTACATCAAAAACAAATGACAACAACAATGCAAAAAATGCATTTATTGCACTTCCACTTGAGCGTTTGAAAAAATCACCCTGTTCGGACGGAGGGTCACGATGACCCCGGGGTAGGTTGAAGGAAGGGGAAGGCTTGGCATGGGCTGCACCGTTTCGAGCGGGATGCAAATTAAAACAACCCCACCTTCTGGTGCCGACCGCGTTGCACATGCACTCAGCTACGGACTTGGCGCTGCAGTGCTAATAAACAAACCGTCGGTCGGCTTAGAACTGGCGAACTTTGACCAACAGCAGGAAGTGGAAACCGTTCTTCCGGTTTTCCCCCGATTGAGGAAACTTCCACTGCTTTCCCCGCAAACCCGACCACCAACCCTATATATAACCCCCAACACCAACGACAGAACGACAGCTTTCATGGTGTTGCTGCTGCTGTTCGCTGTAGTGTTGCATTTTAATTGCTTGCGCTGTTTCGCTCGACGCACCGCAACAATGTGTGGCCCCGGGAAGGTGGACCTTTTCCTCTCGCCCCACCTCCACCTCTTTTTCACCTGTCCCCGTCTGCTCAGGGGCCAGGCCAATCAATGCACGAGGTCGGCAATGTGCGCGCTGCAGTTTTCCAGCAGTGCCTCCTGGGTGAACGGCGCGACGGGCGGAAGCGGTGGGTCGGTGGGTGTGAGGAATTGGGTGCCTTTCGCGCCCCACCGCCAGGGGAGATGGTATTTAATATTCACTTCCACCGCACCGTTTCGACTCACGTGATTGAAGGAGAAAAGAAAAATTATCGAAACATAACGCTGCGGTCACTTCCGGTGTTCCGGCTGTATTTGGGCGGTGTACCCTATTCTCGTGATTCCCCCGTCCGCCACCCGCACCCGGGTTGCAGGTGTACTAATCCTATATATCCTATATAAATATATTTTTTTGATTTTGTCTCTCCATTGCCTCGTTCCATTGCTCTCCGCCTCCGTCCCCTAGGGGCACCGTTTTATCAATGAATCGATGGAGCGCGTGTCATTGGCGATTGGAGTGATGGCCATTGACAAGCTCTGCCATTGATGTTTGGCATGGGCGCGTGGGTTTTTGTTTCTTTCCTAAACGAAAGCTTGTAGCAAAGGTAAGCGTTGCGTAAGGCTGGGGGTCCTGTGGCGACGGTCGAAAACACGATGGGAAAGCTAATTTCCCGCGCATTAGACGTAGTGGGTGTCTCGGCGAGAAGAGGGTGAACACGTTTGTCTGCTGGAAGGGCTTTCCGGCAAGCGGGGAAACGGGGCGACATCGGACATCGGTCTGTGGAAGTGTGCCACGGTGGAAACACAATGGGAAAACTTCTGGCGAGCCTTATAGTTTGTTCACCTTTTTCCTTTTTCTCCAGGGCGTACACATACTCACACACACACACACAGACACACACACGCGGAAAGAGCAATGTCCCACGTGGGAAGAAAAGGGCCGAGGGCACGCGTGGCTCGGACGGCGCTCGGTAAGATCCCGACGACTACGCTCGTCCTGCTCATGGTCCTGCTGCAATTGATGGACTTGGGAGGAGGCGGCGGACGTGGCAGAGGAGGAGCGGTGGGCCCACGGGGAGTGGAGGCGGCCGTGTGCGAGCCCCGAGTGCGCTGGTGGGACCCGGCCGCGGGCGAATGCGTCCTGTGTCACGTGTGCGCCGATCATCAGGTCGTCCTGCGTCCCTGCCAGGACTACATGGACACGGTGTGTGGCACGATGAAGGAACTGGCGGCCAGCACCAGCGGGGATCATCGGCGGCCTGCGCACTACCAGCACCCGCCAGACGAGACGCACGGCAACGGCATCGTGGTGCGTGCTCGCGACCACCACTGGAAGGAGGTAAGCACTCCGATAGAACCCATGTCCTCAGTTGGATCTCGACCGCTGATACAATGTTTTCCACTGCTTCCGTTTCTCTTTGCACGCGTAGGGGCGCCGGAAAGAGGCCGCCAACTACCAGCAGCAGCAGGCGGACGACGGTAAGATCAGCACGGTCCGGACGGACACGGAGGAGATCCTGTGGGACTGGCAGGTCGCGTCGCTGCTCCTGGCCATCACCGGCTGTCTGCTGTTCCTGCTGGCCGCTGCCTGCGTCGCCATCAACCAGAGCCGCCAGTGGCGCCGCATCGAGAAGCACTTTGATGCAGGTGAGGCCAACATCTCCGATATCGCACCGGTCCTGCTAGAGTAGTTCCCTTTTTGAATCAACCTTAAGGCCCAGCTGTTCTGGAACTGGAGAACTGGTTGCAGACTTTTATCATAGAACGCAGGAAGCGATTTTCGGGTGAAATCCAATACATTGTACCAATATTTCTTCCCGGTTGTCGTTGACATCGTTCCGACCTAATACCATCGATCTCGGCGCGTGCACACACACGCGTACAGGACAACCGGAAAAGGGGCGACAGGTGCCGACAATGCGGGCCCGGCCGCCCGCGGTGCCCTAATGCGCGCTATCTGATTCGTTCACTTCCGGTACCGTCTTCCATGGCGCTTCCGGGCCTATTCATTACGTGTATCTCTCTCTCTCTTTCTCCTTCTATTCTTCTATGTTTCGTTTTCCTTTTCCCTTCCCGTGTACGGCGTTCGAGCGGCTAAGGTTTGATTCGATTATTTTTCGGGTTTCACCGGCCGGTTTCGAAGGGGTTCGGTGAAGACTCGCGGGGCTGCGGGGTGGAGATAGTTTTGGAGAGCTATAATTGACGAAAAACAAGAAGAACGGAAAGCTAGCAAACCCAATACGTACGTATACGTGGCACGCGCTGCCTCACGCCGGTGGTCACCGCATGCCATCGTGTTTTTTTTTTCTCTCCACTATTCCACTTCCTTCCGGTCTTTTTTCCTGCACCACATTCCTTCGCTTCAGTGGAAGAAAAACCCGGTGGGGAAATAGTCTCCACAAGGGTTGAACTAAATGTAGTATTATTTGCTGCAGCGCCACCATTTTATTTATTCATTACTGCGTTGCTAATGTCGTTCATAGAGGAAAACCCAAATTATCTTTTTCTTTTTTGGATTACGGAGAAAAGGTTTACCTCGCTTTTCCGTGCGCGATCCGAAACATCACGCTTCCCCGAACTGTGGAACGGGTAAAAAAAAAAAACGCCGCCAAATCGATCCATCACATCTTGCAGCAGCTCTAGTTATAAAAATACTACTCCATGCGCGGTAAAATGTGGCCGTAATTACACCACCGAGTCTCCATTCCCGGCGGAGCAATTAACTGCCGGCAGATTGGAGCAGCACCCCCCGGGGGGAGGGGGGGGGGGGGTTTGGCCATGTGGTCGCGCTCGATTCTTCATCCGGTGTGGGGAAAACCGTCCGGAAGACGCTGCACCGAACTGCAGCGTCCACACGGCTGCGGCTGCACCGGAGAAGGGGGTCAGGGGGCTCGGGACGGTCCGTTTCCAGAAGGGAAGGAAAGGGAAACTTTCTCGCCCGGGATTCCGGGCTCCGGTTCCGGTCCGACGACAGACTGCACGAGTTAGTCGGTATGAGTTTCAGCGTTTCAGTTCAGAGGAACAAATTAACACTCAAAGCACCAGCGGGGTCTTTGTGACACTTGTTGGTGTTGGGAAAACTATATGACATAGTTTAACTATAGTCTTTTAAGAATAGGGGGTCTTAGATAGATTGAAAATTCTTATTTTCGATTGTTTTTATTCTCGTATTTCGTGTGTCCTGAACTCCAACCTAAGACTTTTTTTAGGGTGGCCAAGTGAGGTCACTCTGACCCCAAGAAAATTTTCCACACGGTGGGTTCACATTGTCCTCCTGCTCGTATTAAAAGAAAAAGTGTTTAGGGTCAAACTGTTATGCATCCTAAATACCCCAACACTAATCAGGATCTCACCTTTCTTCCTCTCTCTCTCTCTCTCTTCTACCGGACGCTTCTGGACGACGATCGTGGCACAAAGACATGGAAGCACTGTCGGCGCAGCTCGTGAGCCACCTGGCGAGCATGCAGCACCTGGAGAGCGGGCCGATCCTGCTGGAAAACTTCGACAACCACCGGCTGCGCCCGAACGGCCACCCGATCGAGGTGCGCTGCGTCTACCTGGACCAGCTGCTCGGTAAGTAAGCGCTTCCGGTTCCGGAAGGTTCGCCAAACCACCCCCGCCGGGGGGTTATGGGAAAAGAATAGCCGCCAGGCGTAACATTTCCCAGCCCGAGATCGCTGGATCGGTGGATTTTAGTTTTAAAAATAGACCCGACACGGACCACGGGAAGCTGTAATAATTTGTCGTCGCACCGATTGACCCTTCTTTTACGGGGCGGGGTGTGGGGAGCAGGAGAGGGCGGCGGCATGTGAAAAACGAACGAGCGAACTGTCCGCACGTTTGTTCACACCCC
>JAOEFI010013315.1:0-11884 GCA_034621735.1 Anopheles plumbeus | reverse complement strand
ATGCATAATGCCCATTTGTGAGCAGTTTGACTCCGCGAGGAGTGATAGATCTAGTAATCACCGGATGTACTTATCCAACGCACAAACTTTATGTGGGGTTGTTGAACTGCCTATCGATTTAGATTTATTTGTTAACTAAATCTAAAAACTGATTCCTATTGATACTTTTTACTCCACTGCTAGCAGAAATCAGCATCCCATTATCATCGTCACTGGCGTGTAATCATATGCTAGGAGCATTTTCGTTCTCAGATTCGTCCTGGCGAAGAACTTGAGCGAGGGCTTGCGTACGACATTGCTTGCCTCACGTTGCTCGCCACGTGGCTCGGTGCGATCTCGTTTCTTTCGGTTGATGACGAGCAGCAGGACGAGAGAGTGTGGGACGAGCCGATGGTTTTGTTTCGTTGCCGTTACACAATGCCGATGGTAATAAGCTATTACGTGGCCACGGAGCTTTCCGGTACATTCCCTCCTTCGCTGCAATCGATGCTGAAGTTTCAGGATATTTTCCATAGGCTCGTTGCCTTTGATTTGTTGGTTATTTTTTTCTTAGCCGTTGAACTAAAAAAACCAGCCGGGAAGGAGAAGATCTACCGACCTCGAGACATTCCATTGAAGCAACCGGAGGCGACCACCGGTCCAGTTATTGTCCGCGGGATTAACAGAGGTAAGTAATGCGAAATTGTAATCCATGCAGATGTTGGTGCCTCGTACCCCCCAACTGCCCACCCCGTTTGAAGTCTACGGGGACAGTTTGCATAAATCGAATCGAAGCACATCGCACACGAGGAGGGTACGCAACGTGATCGCGGCGCCACGGGCATTTTAAATGTAACCGAAGAACGCTACTACAAAAAAAAATGGGACCGCTCTGGAACGGATTGCATAATCAACGATGGTGATGGGCATTTAATCGAACGCGTGCGTAAAACCATAGTGATAATGAATGCGTGTGTGGTTTCAATATTTTTCGCTCGCTCGGGGATGCTTCTAATGTCGGAAGCGGTTACACAATGGTGACGTCAGTTGTGAAGCGTAGAAAACATCCATATAGGGCATACTCTTTGTACTTTAGACACTTTATTATTTTTGGAAAAACTTCGACCAATACGACTATTATTGAGGATACGTGGATGAATGATTTTACATTATTATATAATCATCCTTGTCTATGTTGGATCCATGAATGAAAACAAAACAGTCTATCAAATCAGATAGATTTAAAAAAAAATATTTAAAATTTCGTGGGGAACCTACGTATACCAGTACCTAATTAACGAACTCAAGTAAACAAACAACTGCGTGATGAAGTTTGTAGTCGGACCATTTAATAAAAGACATCATAAACAACATAATAAACTCTGATAGTTTCTATCACACACCACTTCAACCACAGTCGACGACAGTGAAAGCAAATGGGGCGAACCGCAATCAGACTGACAGCAATTAATAGAAGCCGCACCAACTAGCTCCAATTGGGTTGCTCCTGATAATCCCAAAGAGTGGAGTGTTACGAACCAGAGGCAAACACCATCGAAGCCACCGTTAACGACTCGCACGAGTGCGATGCACAAGGCCCTTTGGGCTAATCCAATTCCTAACACATGATTGTGAATCCAGTGCCAGTGCTCCCCTAAATGGCGTAGGTTTTGCTTTGGTTCGTATTTCAAAAAGCGGTGTTCCAGCACCCCGCGCACAGCTCTTCACTACTTACTTACTTCCTCCCTTATCCCGTCCCGATCGATGGCGATCGATCGGGAAAATGAACCACCAGCCAACCTTCGGGTCACGTGGTGCTGCCACGTGGGAAACGGACCTGGAATCAACAACCTTCTGACTCGTGCTTCCCCCGATGTTGTTGTTGTTGTTGTTGCTATTGGTTTCCGTTACCTTTACTCGTTATCTTCCCTTTCGCCGCCAGCAGGTTACAGTTTTGTTTTGTTTCGTGGCGTTTCTAATCTCGCGTCCCATCCTGTCACACGCGAACACTCTAGCGCACAACACGTGTGGAAAATGGAGGCTCCCCCTTTTGCGCGCGGTTGCAAAATGACGGGCCACATATTTCCGACGTGTGGTTCAAAAACGCGACTAGCTGCTGGTGTTGTTGTTGATGATGTGTTTGTCCTCATCATCGATTCTAAGGGTTCTAGGGGAAGTATGAAAGTTCAGTGATTCTCAGTCGTCAATAAAGTATGAAGTAATACAAATTCGATTGAGATTGAGTACATAGAATAAGTCCCATATGAATATATAGGCAACATATAAATGAGACATACAATATTTAAACTAGACGTAAATTAAACAGCAAGGCATAGACTTTGTCGGCGGGGACATTGGTATGTCACAATTCAATTGAAACAACATAGTGGAACAACAAGCATCGGCAGGAGTTGCCTTCAGTTGTTCGAATGTCAGGAATTAAAGTATCACAAAGTACGATAGAATAGGGAAGCACGACCGGGAAAGTTCCTACACAATAGAACAACAAACTTTTCGCCATAGTTCAGCCCTTTCTTATCCGAACTTACACGACTTCCCTACCCGCTCAGCACCGGGACCACGAGCAACCTCTTTGAGAACAGCTGCGCTGGTTCCCCCGTTCCCTTGTGCCCAACACTCCCGGTGTTGAAGAATACACGACCGCCACCCCAACCCGTCCTGATGCCCCTGGCCTGCCAAGCAACGTGAGGTAACTGCGCAAAGGAAGGAAGCGCACGTTATGCAATTTGCGCCCAAGTTCGCGTCACGGGGCACGGCCGCGATGTTCCCGCTCGTCAAACCCTGGCTGAGATACCCCCCCCCCCCCCTCCCCCTTGGAGATGTGTTTGTTGCCGATTGCGCAAAACCCAGCGCGCACAAACGACACGTGTCGGGGCGGTTGATAATTGAATCATCGCCGCACATTATTCGGTGGCCATTCATGCCGCGTGTTAGTGGTGTGATGTGCTTCATACGCCGTATCTGCTGCCCTATTCTATAGTGTTACGCCCTTATCTTGCCGCGTTGGGGGTATCGCTGGCTTCTGCAACTATTGTGGGGCAATGAAAGTTTTACGAGGTATTTTACGGCGCATCTTCCCGTGCGGCTTGTGGCACGTTTTGAAGTTGGTTTTTCTTTCAAGATGCCAGATTGTCTGTGGCCTGAAACTCTCTTATGGCGATTTGGGAGCTGAAAAAATATATTAATTAAATGTATGATAGCAATATTAAAACAACATGTAGGTACTGTGGCGCTGTGTTGTAAGAGGCTTTGCTATGAATCGTCTTAAAGTTTTGTTCTTGTATTTGCATTATGTATTGTTTTAAAACAATAGCATCATATCGGGAAGTATTATGTTTCAAATACTGAGCTGGTTTGATGTGTAATTAGTTTAAGCTAAAATAAGAACATAATCTCCAGTGACTTGTTTGTTGTTTTGGAACCAAATCTTATTCCTCGGTGCTTGTTTATCGATGCTCGCAAGTTGTTTACGAAATGTTACAATCTGCCCACATCAGCACTCAGCAAGCCCTCGCAAGCACGATAAAAGGGAGAAAAACAAAGTCTACCTCCTAAAGGAAGGAAGGGAGAAAAACCAGACCGAAGCGCCACAACGTGACGCGATCGTTATTGCGCGCCACGCCGCGATCGTTGACCAAAGAGAAGGTTAAGGCGTATATAATCCAGACGACGAGAGAGATTCGAGCCGTCGCCGAACCTGTTTCGGTTTTGTAATAAATATTCAAAGTTTTCAAAGGTTCTATTCCACTTCCGGGGTTCTGGCGCTTGGCTTGGCTTCCTGCCTGTGGCCTGTGGCCGTCTCGCAAACGTATCTCTTTCTCTCTCTACCACTTACATAATCAACCGATTGCCCAATAGTCGCCGACACTTTGTCAACCAGTGCCCATTCCCGGGATCGTGGGGAGGAGGTTGGTGAGACGACCTAAGATAGACGGGAAGACGGGACAGAACACGCACAGAGTGTGCGGTCGTACATAATTCTGCCCTCCTTTTTCCCCCGACGCTTCACCCGGAGCCGCCATCGCGAGATTTAATAATACAAATTCAGCCAACGTAACGTGTGCGACATCGGCCTTCGGGCGGAACGGAGGCTTCACGGGTCGGTCAACGAACGAATTAAGGTCACGATCGCCGCGGCTATTGGTGAGAAGACGGATGGCGAGCCGCAAGACACACGGAGCTACTTCGTTAGCACGTCGCCTCGCGCGCCACCCGGGTCCGGCGGGTGATAAAAATGGGCATCATCGACCGTTTAAGTATCGTTAGCATCGCGTAAGCTCACGGTGACGCGATCCGGATGGCCGTTGGATGCGGTGCCCCTGCCCGGCTCGTTCGAAGCACCGAATCTTTTGACTTGCCTTAAACGGGGGAAAAACTTGGCTAGAGGCTTGTCTAATTTCTTCTGCCATTTCGTTACTAGTAATTGTTTTTTAACCACTCGATCTACAATCTATTAAATGCTGTTGTTTCATCGTCTTCAAAGACCCGCAAACGGAATCTGCAATCTTCGTCGCTCTGGTCTATGCAGTTCGACCCCTAACAACTAGCTGTCGCATTCAAATATTCGCAATTTCTATACTTAAATGTCACTAGATAAATATATATCTTAATGCACCACCAACCGCCGTGGGCACATTAGTCCACCCCCTAGTAGATAGTTAGTAGATAGTTCGTAGAATTAGTTAGATTGTACAAATAGTTAGTACAATAATTTGTAGTTAATAAGAATATTAGTTAATTAAGTTACTTTTCTTTTAAAACGAATTCTTAACCTTCCCCCGTGGCACAGCACACGTAACATTCACGAAAGAGCCAATATATTACAAATCACTCCATGGATATTGTGTTCCTTAATTAATTACCGAATTAGATGTAGATTCAGTAATTGTAGGCTACTCAACACCTTACCGTAACGTAATTAGTTTATCCGTTAACCACTTAGAAAATAGTAAATATTACTATTAGTTAGGCTACTGGATTTAATACTTAGGGTTAGGTTTTCTAGTTCTTAAGTTAGGTTTTCTAGTTCTATATCTCGAAATAAAGAAAAACACTACTACTACTACTACTATGCTTAAATGACATGAGTTTTTACGTTGACAAAATCCTGCCAAAAAACCAACGTTTGTCTACAGTTTCCGTAATTTTTTTGGCATTTCGAACCGACGCAATCAGCTAACGCCGTTTATCGTTCGCGAGTGTCGTCGCGTTTATGATAGTGTTCCGCAAATCTATGCCCGGCCCGGCGCCTCCAGTCGCGAATTGGACTTTCGAATTCGTAAATAAAATACTTTCTAAATTCCATTTGCTAAAACGCCGTACGCCGGATTTGTGGTACCGGCTGGTTGACTAGCAGGGATCAACCTCGCCTTGGTTTTTTTGTCCACTTCTCTTGATTATCAATATTTAATCCTCCCTTAATAGTCCCTCCATTCCGATTAGAGGCGGTTTTGGCGAAAGGTTCCAATAAAAGGGAAAGTTTTCCGATCACTGGACAAACGGTGTAAGAAAAGTATAAGGAAAGAAAATGATAGTTTCGCTTTCAGGTGTTTTTGTTGACAACACAATAAATCGCTTTACAATCTTTGAGAGTTTTCTTTTTGTTTTAAATATTAGCCAAGAAAAATAGTCGTTCGAATCTCCGTTCTCAACAACTAAGCCGCTGATGTAACCGCAATAACTACGGAACGGTAGAACGGTCAATAGGCACAATTATGTACGTAATTATGTTCGTTTATCTTCTACACAATGATACCCCTTATCGAGCGATATCTCCCGCCGGGGAGGCTGAGCTTGTACACCCACCCGCAATGTACACCCACCCGTCTGGACGAGTTACGAAACATCTGACGTTTACGCACCTCCGTTCATAAACGAACACAGTCGCCACGTGGTGGCTCTCACGCTGGCACAGTACACACGGTGCCACCTGCGAGGCCTTGCTAGTCGCTGTCACTAAGTGCCCGGAAGGTCAAACTACTCTAGAAGGGAACGCCGGTCGGTGACGGAAGCTTGAAGAAGGTTGTTGAAGAAGGGGAGACTCATCGAATGCGTCGTAACTTATCGGTGGAATGACGACATATCGGTGGATGGTGGACACACAGACATACTCGCGGTCCACGTGGCGATAGTTGTTCGCTCCAAAAAACCCACCCGGAGGAGCAGTTCACTCACTCACTCCCTCACCCGTCGTTCGCCCGGAACCGTTTTCTTAGTGTCATCGCCTGCTCCCCGTTGCGCGTCTACTCACTTCTCATCGGGCGGTGTAAACATCAGAGATCATACCACGTATCGTCACTTCGTCATCACTCCGTTAGCTACTAGAACACATTCGGCGGAGGGGTTTCGTGCGTGAAGGGGCGGAAGGGCGGAATAGTACGGAGTATTACACAACGTGAACTAACGGGCTTCCGTGTTGTTGTGTTGTGCTGTACATTCTAGCGTTACGACACCGAGAGCACGAGGCGCTGCGGGTGAGTAACGGGCGTAGTGTTCTCGCATGGGGTGAGATAATGGAGATCTTTTCCTGTTGCTTGAGTTGCTGTGTACTTGTGCCGTGGAATGCGATTTCTACGGTGCATTACCAGCCGTTGATTAATAGAAAGAATCATCTTGATTGCGTATCGATACGATGTTTTCATTTTCGAATTCTAGATTGAAATTTTGCTTGCTCACCAGAGAGCTGATTGATAACAAATGAGGGGATGATATTCGATGCTTTTTGGTTATTCTAAGGTTGATTTTTTTCAAAGCCCCTAAAATACAATGAAAAAACATACTGAAACATTAACATTCTACCCAGCTTCATGGTGATTCCCAAAAGTTGATGTCAGTCATCAACCAAACAAATTAGGTGTCTATAATGATACATATGAGGTGTCATAAAATAGCATCGCCATCGGCGCGATTATGCGATTACGAGTTTTTTTCTTTCTTTTGCATTTCGTTTATCTGTTTTAATCCTGCGTTTATGTCATCGGTCGATGTAAAATCTGTGATTGTTACATTGTTTAATGACAGCTTAGTGCAAGCGAGACAACAAGTGCAGTTCACCGAAAACACATTTGAAGAGTAAATAAAACTTGGCGCCCCACAGCGATCAACTTGAAGCGAAAGAGAAACGTCAACGAAAAAGAAACAAAAAAGCACATGGAAACGCGCGAACCGCGGCGCCTGAGAAACTTTCCCGTCGTAAAGCCTCCACCGGCAGCGTGTGGAGATGAAGGCGTCTCACTACAGCCGCCTGGCTGTTCACTATTCACCCGCTCTCAAACTTCAGCTCACCCGCGGCATATGGCTCCACGACGAGTCCGCCGCGGTTCGGCCGATTTGGGCTTCCAAAGCTCGCCAAAAAGGGCAGTCAATCAGCCGGCACCGGAATGGCGGAGCGTCGCGATGTCCGTGGCCGATGTCAAGGTAAAACCCGGTCAACTACCGGGCTCGCACCGGCGGTGTGTGCGTGTGGGCTGCTTCGCCGTGACACTATATCCGTTGCCGCGAGTGTGACTCAAGAAACAATCCACCGTTTTGGGACGCTTGTTGTGACTTCGTTTCGAAAGTTCACCCGTTTTGTTTTTCGCTTCGCCGTCTCGCTTCTGTTGTTCTGTTTCCGAGAGACAGGAATTTCCGTCTGAGCTTCTAAAAATCCTGCGATACGGAGAATTTTGTGCTTTCGATTTTCATATGTTTTACAATTGGAAACCAATTAATGTTTCGTATAAATATAAATATGTTTCGTATAAATTTTATACAATCATAAACTTGTGAAATTTGCTTATCTGCTTTGACTTTTTGATTACTGTTTTTCTTATGATGGTTTTGTTTTCAGCAATATGTTATACATTTCAATGGTACTAATTAGATTCTAATAAAATCTCATCGTTTTCATTCGTTTATATTTGTTGGGTTTTATGTATGTTTTATGTAGTTAAGCTATTTTTCATGTGTATTCTTTATATATTTGTTGTTGATAATTTTATTATCCGTTACTCCAGTGTGAGCGGAGTTGAGAAAATGTTATTGTTATGTTATGTAATATAAAAAAAAAGCATTACTTAAAAAACTCAAACCTGGAAAAAAGATGGAATAGAAGCAATTTTTGATTATTTATCGATGTCGCCTAAGTAATCAATGAGGCGTCATCAAAAGTGTTGTGTACACTCTACAATCCCTCATAAAAGTGAGCACGGTTTGCGACCAGGAAGTGACAAAATTTCACCTTCTTTTCTCTCAACTATTCATTCCCTTTTCAAACCGTCGAAACAGAGCTTCCCGTCTTCTCTCGCGAGGACGCGCCCGGTGCGTTAACCTCTTCGGTATTACATCCTCGTGCGCGCCTTCACGCAGCACTCTGCTAGCCCGACCCACGCCTCTGGCCAGGGGAGGGAAACTGGGCAGCGCTCCTCTAGAGTCCTCGACGATATTATGCATAATTGAAAAGTCACTCGTCGATCGGCCTGTGCGGTGCGGAACGGAGCGGAGGGTGAGGGCAGCTTTCCAGTGTCATCATCAGTCAGCCGCGGGAGAGAAAGCGGTTCCTGTTTGTATGTTGCCGAAAAGCGCGGCGAAATGTTTGCCTCCGTAGTGACGTGTGTCGCGCGATTCGTCCACTCCTTCGCCCCGCCGAGCCGCCCATTTGTCACCAAGGTACATGCTTCCGGGCCGGTGAGGGGATGGTGGATGGTAGGACTTTCTTTGGGGTACGGTCAACGCACTCTGGCCGCACAGCGTCAGTCCCGTGTTGTGGTGTGGTCTCACGTGAGCGCCGGTGGAAAGTTTGGAAGTTCCGCACGACCCGTCGGTGCGGATTTCCCTCTACCCCCATCGTGATCATGTTTCGGGTGGTTATATCTTTTTTTTTCGGCTCACCCTTTTTTTTATCACTCACCACACACCATGTGACACACGATAAACAGTTGTACAAAGAGATGGCGCTAACTCGGATCATTGACTCGGTTGGGTCGCTTTTCTTTCACTCGTTCGGCGTTTCGGCGAGTTTCACCCGAAATGGTCGTGAAAGTATTACGCATGGAGGTATTATAGTTCACGCTCGGTGTTACGGGAAAACGGATGAGGTAAAAGGTTACTCAATTGTTGACCGGGTGGTGGATTTATTTTTTTGTTTCCGAAATGATCACACTGATTTTGTCATTAGAATTCGATCCAGGCGTATAATTATGCAGAACACAAAGAGATCAATGAATTTTTAAATCAATGTTGTTGTTTTCCCTTCACGGAGTAACAGGAAAAATGTCCTTCAAAAACCGGAGCCTACCCATGGCCACAAAGTATGTCAAGCGTTCGATTGTTATGTGTCAAAAGTTATTATGCATTACCGTGCCCTAAGGGAAGTGTGGCATTGGCGCGGACCGGGCATAAGCGAACCCACGCCCATAACTTACCCTTTCGGGTAAGCCACATTCTAGCGTGGGCGGAAAAGGGGCCGAGATTGTGCGGCAACAATCCCCGGCATAGACCCGGTCCTAAAATCTAGATCGTGCCCGGTGCGAGATTTTGCGCAAGATCGAACCAGCGCCCGCCCGATGAAAGGCGTCGAAACTCGTTTTGGGGTGGAAAATGGACCACCATTTCCTTAGGTTCCGCTGCCCAGCACTTGAACTTGCACTTGCTGGCCATGGTACGGAATGCGACCCTGCATGGCGATGGAGGGTGGCTTTGGGTTGGGGTTGGCGGGCAACTGTACCTTTGATGTTTGACTGGGCGTTGCCGGTCGGCCTGGTGTGCCACGCGCTCCTGTTCTAATGTGTCAAGGCGGAAGGAGAATGCCAGCGGAACCAGCGACCGATTGGGATCAGGTTTTGTTTCGGACGGTATGTAGGTCACGATAATCGATTGGGTTTATTCGCACTAGTTTGTATCAAACGCACGGACAAACGAGTAATTAGTTGGTCAACGATTTATGGTTGAAAAACTGTACCAAAAGAAAATGTTAAAAGTTGTTGTTTAATGTTTTGTGGCGAATTTATTCCGGACGGTCACAACCGATGCACATAATCACTATGCAAACGTGGGTGAGTAATGATGCTTTCTTTCTCCCGCTCTGTGTGTCACTTTCTTCGTGCCATGGCCACACCTGTCCGCTCTTCTCGCACGCACCACTTCCCCTGTCCGGTTTCTCCGCGGTTTGATTTCTTCCGCCGTTTTCGATGCGGTAAGCACGTCCCAAAAGTAAAATCTACCAACGTCACCATGTCGTCGAGGTGACTGCCCTTTCGCTGGCCGAACTCATTTGCACATTTTCGAAGACTTTCAGGAACCCACCCCAACCTCACCCTAATGTAACACTCCCACCTTTTTTTTTACTCCTTCCACCGACGGACACCGGAACCTTAATCGGTCACTCGGATGGCACTTTCTCCTGCATGACGCCCGAAACCGACTCGGCCGACCTCACTATCCCCCCGACCGGGCTTCTCTGCTTGCCTGGCCACTTCGGAGCATCATCTCCGGCTCTACCCCGTTCTGCACTGTGTTTTTTATTATGCTTTTATTTTCCGAGCGACACCTTCTTTTCGCGCTTCCTTGCGATCGCGGCCGTCCCTGCGCGGTCCCCGTTCGGTCCACTCCTTCAACACATTTGGGTAGGAAGTGGTTTTGTTTTTCTTCTTTCTGGTAAGCATTCACGTTCGCCATGTGAAACGACCTACAGACGTCGATGACCGCGAGTGGCCGCGACCGAGTAAACAGGCGGGAAGCGAAAAACAAAATCTAGGAGCCGTATGTCCCATTGACGCATCGGCGAAGTTATGTCGAAGTCGGCTCCAGCAGGGAAGCGAAAGCTACCGAAAGCTGCGCCGCGCTGGTGGGTTGGGCGGGAACATAAAGGGTGCTGTTGTTCGCGGGAAGGGCCCCCAGTAAGAGAGATAGAGAGAGAGAGAGAGAGAGAGAGGGAGGAACCAGCAAGGAGAATAAACGAAGGGGAGGGCGTGGCAGGGCTCACAAGATGTTTGTCGATCGCAAGTGAAAAGTCAATGTGCTTTCGCTCGGTGGCCGCGATCGCGTATTTGGATGCTCATGTGTCTTTCTTCGGCTTTTCTGCCTCTTCCTTTCCCTGGTGGTGGTGTGGTTTTCGGTTTTGTTTTCTTCCTCCGCGCGATGGCAGCAAAAGGAAAGTTGTACAACTTGCGGCCCCACCCCGGACCCCCGGGGGTGGACATCTTCCCGGAGCCGTCGGTAGGTCGGTAGATTTCTATATCGCCAACCGGACCGGATTTTCATACCGATGGGTTCAAATGATTCCGCGTTCCGTGCCATTGTGCCACGGGTCGTTACTTCATCGCACCTCTTTCGGGAGTTCGGTGCCCGCGTTGGTGCGTTGACACGGGGTGGAGAAAACGGAACTGGATAAATGGTTTGGTAATTTTTTGCGGATGTGAAGTAAGGATGTGCGTGGATTTCTCTTCTGATATCACAAATTTTTTCCATCAATTTTGAGCCGTCAGTGAAACATCGATTATGATAACTTGTTTTGTACTTTGCAGTCTCGTTTTACCATGTTTCAATTATTTTTGTACGTTTTATTTTTATGTAATTTTTCTTAATAATTTTATGTAAAAAAGTACCATAAGTGTTGTTTTCTTAATTTATATTGTTCCTATCATACGCCTAATTTTTTAAAATGTATTTTGTATATGTTTGTTTGTTTTTTTTCTGAATAAAATTCACGTTTTGGTTGAAGATAATAGCTTACTAAGCATCCATAGGTTGAATAGCTTTTAGATAAGGCAATAGATCGTCTGGTTTCGAAACGTTCTGTACCAAAACAGGTCACTCTAGTCCATAATGTCGGATTGCGTGAAAAAGGGGTTCAAGGAGCAGGCCGGGCGGGGGGGGGGGGCGGGGGGCGGGGGGGGGGGCGGGTGAC
>JAOEFI010013277.1:8972-21609 GCA_034621735.1 Anopheles plumbeus | reverse complement strand
ATACAATACTGACTCTTTTAAGGGCTTTTCCATAGTGTTTTTCAATACAATTTACACTTTTTCATCCCAGTCCAACCCTTCCCTGCCTGATTGTTCCAATCATCGGCCACATTTAGCAATACATATTCATCAAACAAACTAAACGAACAGCCAGATCATTGCATTTGCCTTCGCTCAACAATAGATTAAATTCAATGAAAATGTTCCCGATGCCTCCACGCGGATCCAGGTCTCGATTGCCAATTGGTGAACCAAAACCACTACCTTCACCATTATTTCCCCCTCTTTTTCCAGTGACCCGTTCGAAACCCCGTGTGGGTACTAAATAAATTTCAAATATTCAATTTAGAAATAGCGCACCAACCAATAATCCCATTCGTAACCGAAAGATCTCTTCGGAATGCCCGCAAAAAAAAACTAAATCGCAGGAAAAAACTGTCACCTGGCCGATGAAAAACGGCAAGCATTTCAACAATAAAATTCCCGCATGGGGATATATCTGCTCCACGCTAAGCCGCGACACGTATCCTGTCGTTGGCATGTGCACGCTGTCAAGTGGCAGCCATACCTTTGGTTCAGTTTAGAATTCTTTTCGAATGAGTTATCAGGCCGTGTTTTTCGTTTTCACTCCAAAGCCAACAAACAAGCGCAAAAATGGAAAAACAATCCGATTCCGAAAGGCTGCAGTTGGCAGTTGGGCGTTGGCCGGTGCATGCAAATAAAACACGAGCAAATGGTTTCGAAATAAATGCTACACCGTTTCGGAAGCCACTTGGACATTAAAGCGAAAAGCCTGCTTGTGGTACGGATTGCAAGCCGAAGCAAAATACAATGTCCCCTTACACTCGTCAATACAAACATGGCCCATGGCACATGAAATAGTTTGATTAAATTGTTAGCCTACGCAAAACAACGAAGAAGAAACAAGAGGAAAGCAATTTAAATTGCTTCCAACAACAAAAAAAAACTCATGCAACAACCAAACAATGGAAGCTCCAAAAATAGCGAACGAAACGTAAAAAATGCTCAGAATTCTCAGCAAAAAGAAAACCCAGATTTAAAATGCACTTCACTCGTTGTGCAATGCTTCTGTTAATAGTTTTTTTTTCGGACCCTTCGGAGCTCGTTCGAAACGCATTAAACTAATTCTTTGTCAGCTTCAACGAAGCGTTTTTAGAATTCCCTTTTTGGTGCATCGTTAATGGGTTTTAGGTAGTTGGTTCTAATTGCACTGACAAGGGGAAAACAGAAGCATCCTCAGCTGTCCATCGGTTCGTTCCGTGTTCGCTTTTTCATTAGTTTCTTGTTTTCACTATAGTTAAATTGTTTCCCAGCTAAACCGAGCAGTTTTCGAACCAACGTTATTTGTTGTCAAATTATTTTTCGATTCTTTGTGTACACATGCAAGTTCTTTGTAACACTCTTATGAATCTTACCAGGGGGCAGAATTCCCTCACCCGAAGAGACTACGGATGCGCACGATAAAATTTCAAGTGGAACCATATCTCTCCCAAAACCGCTCCAAAGACATCTACGCCAATAAATAAAAGATAAACTTGCAACCACCACGCCCGATGTCACGATGCCACCAGTAGTGCCACGGTACACTTCAGCCGAAATCATAACAATCATTCACATTCAACACGTGCTTCTGGGTCCCAAGTGGGCGCCCCGTTTGTCCCTACCTCCAGTGGCCTGTTGGGTCCTCGCTTTCTTTTATCCTGCTGCCCGAGAAACACGAATCCACCCGGCTCGGTAGGGAGGAAGAAGCATCAGAAATACTAGTCGATCTCGTGCGCCGCCAAACAAACGGCCATAAAAATGAAATATGACGGCTGATGCATCCTCGTGTTACAGCGCTTCATCCGGGCTTCATTCGGCAACCGCAAGCAACAGGACACTCGAGAAGGATGCTTCACCTTCAAAGCAGCATTTTTGCCCCACGATGCCCCATACAAAAACCGGGGTCTTGCCTTGCCGTACCGTACAACATGAAGGAAGCAGAAAGGGGGCGAAATACAACCTCAACACATGCACAGTCAATACCGGGCGTTATGACGACTTTCTAGCTTGGGATAAACCAACTACAAAACCCAGATAAGGGACGCCCTCGACGGGTGCCTCTTGTTCGGGCAGCTTGACGGGTCAACAACATGGCCGTTGAGCATGCACCGAAAAGAGTGCAGGCAAGATAAGATGGAATGCTTCCCAACCATTCTGGGCCTCCCATTTCCACCGTACCCCCCTCACGGGTGAGAGGTGACAGAAAAGATAAAACAGTAACAACATAAACCATAAACAACTGAAGCGGAGGGTGAACGGAGCCTTTGTACGTTAAGCAGTTTCTCCTCAAGACGGTACGCGAAGGTGTAGTAAAGATAGATGGATTGGATAACTAAGGCTTACCATTTGCACTGGCGGAAAAGAGGAAATTCTCCGTTTTGGAAGGATGCTTTTCCTTGAAGGTGAAATGAACGGTTGGAATAGGAAAAACCATCATTGTTCTTGTGCAGCGTCTCGAAAGCGTTGGGCTGGTAATTTTCTTATTTTAACACTTGCTTTCCAAATGGTGTTAATGTAGCAAAAACAATGCGTTTAAAAAAAATACACTTTCTTTGATGTACAGCTGAGAAGATATGAGAGACCAGGCGCCTCCATTTCGGTGTGAATTTTTAATGACCATGCTGCACACCGTGATTTCTTGTTAATTTGATAATATTAATACAAAGTCTGCATGGTATCAAGAAGAAAATGTTTATTTTAGATTGAAGTACAATGGAAAATGTGTTTCCCCATGATCATGCCTTCCGCCTCTACATCCTTTCCAGACACATCCTTCATCTGTTTGATTTTGCTACAAAACATAACCGAAACGGCTCACCGTGAGACGTAGTAATCACCGCGCTACCGTCTTTACCATACACTGGTGGCACTGCAACTTTCACCCTACTTCCTTCGCTCTACTACCGCACCGACATTCTGCTTTATCTCCCTCGGTGCGCCAGTCCCAGGGTGGAAAAATTTACGATCCATGTCCTTGGAGCCTAACTTTTATGATTACATTCGTTAATAATTGATGGAAGCCTCGACGGTCGAGGGTTGGGGCAGGACGCAGGGGCCTGTGGGTCTGTGCACCTCCCACCGATTCGATTCGTACTCCGTCGGAACAACCGGCGAAGTGAAGAAATTCCGTCAGAGTTGCACCGGAGACTTTTACTTTCTACTAGTATTACAACGAAGCGTACGTTAAAGTGTAGAGAAAGATACCACTGGAAGACCTCACTTCATTGAAGTATCATTGACTCGCTTTCCATTGGCGTGGAAAGAAATCACTTATAAAATAGTGTCGAAAAGTTACTTCGCTTCGGTTCCGAGTACGCCACAAACTGTGGAGAAAATACTTCCCCCGCCTTCGGAGTCCTGGCTGAGTGTAGCCTCGCTTTTAAGCACCAGTTCGTTAATCCCTGAAACCCGCTTTGGAAAAGAGAAATCTTTCAATTTCGCACCCCACCAAAATTCAATCGAGCCGATCGTGAAAAGATGAAAAATTCACACCATCCCCCTTTCCGGACAGCCGTGCGATTGTGTAAGATATTCTAACAAGGGCCCAGCTGGGCACCTCCAGCTAGTCAGAAGGAAGCAGAAAATAATTATCCTCGGCACTGACACTCATTGTTCCACTGTTATGTTCCAGCGTGTGATTGACGGCCTTTCCGTTCAACCGGCTGGGTGGGTGGAGAACGGAGAGAAGGGAGGGTGACATAAATGCCGGAAACCCGGGTCCAACAATGAAGCCGAAGCAGGTCGCGTAAAACTTGCAAACCGACTTGTGACATGGACGAATTGCGGAAGGAAGTGGTTGGTCCAGAGGTACCGGCTGGGTAAATTACGATTTGTAATAATGATGTCCGGTCGTAAAGTTTTGCCCCCAACACCACGGCCCCACACGTTCCCTGGCATTGACATTTTTGCCCCCCAGCACACCAATCATTTCGCTTCTAAAATGAGGAAAACCTGCAAATGAGGAATGTGGTAGCGCTACCGAACGGGGAACGAATGGTCGTTAACGGATATAGCAGATTACACAAAAGGTTCTTCATTGTCCCTCTCGCCTCACAGCTCTCGCCAACATCCCGAACAAGGTCACAAACGGAAGCAGCAACCGGTCACCGGTTAAACGGTGCGCACATGAGAAAAACGGATGTAACGCTACTTTAATGGGTTCCGTTTTTCGATACCTAAACCTGGTGGTACCAAAACCTTCCCGTCAACTGGACAGCGCGGATAACCTAGACCACCGTGGGTGTGTGTGTGTGTGTCAGGTCAGAGTTATCGCTCAATTTTATGCTCAGCTGTAAAAACAGCATACCACCTCTGCTCGCTTCTTGGGCCTTTTCGTCCACGGACATCCGGACATCGCCGGGGCCTTAATGCTTATGTTCGAGGGTAGCAACGTACGCTTGCGATTTCCCTTCGTCCCCAACTGCTTTCCCACCGACGGTCCCTTCGGCGTTACTTCAACGTAAATAAGCGTACCGGTGGAGCTCATGAATTTTCAGTTAGCAAAACAGTTCCCCTGCAACTATTGCCCACTTTCAAAGCGTGTGCGCGCTAAATGAGCTCGTTACTCGCCGCTACGGAAGAAATAATGAGCTTCCGGTTCCGCCGATCCGCCGGGGCGCCGACGAACCGCTCGTTTTAGTACTGTCGAAAAAGGACGCACCAACAGCTCATCATCGACACCCGAAATGGGTCACTTCCAGGCGCGCTTTGACGAATGGCGACCCCGCCGGTGGCCCCCAAATTTCCCGGCACTCCCACCCCGCATTCCGCGTTGACAGCTCGTCGATGGATGGTTTCGCTTTCGCGCCGAATGGCTTCGGAAGCGTGTCCCAAGGAAGCATCTTAATCATCCGAGCGCTTCCACGGGCCTAGGGAAACTTCCGACCCGTCATTGTGTGCATGTCTTGGGTCCCTTTACTCCTCACCACGCTTCGACGAGTCATGCGCCCCGATCGACTGTTAAAACCGTCCCCTAGAACGCACACACTTCATCCGCCCAGCTCCACACCGACATCCGATCGTCGAACTTTTGTGCGAGGCCAAACCGTCCACCCCACCTTCCGGTTACCACCGACAATTGGGGAAATCCTGTCAACAGGATGCCGTTTTAATTGACTTTATAATTATTTCACGACCAGCGCAAATGTGCTCCCGTACCGTTAGGGCATCCGGGTTCGGGACAACCATGAGGGGAATAGATTTTTTTTTTCTTCTTTTCCGTTCTTCTTCCCACCGGGGGCGCGGTGATTTAATTTTGAAAGGCAAACTTTTACGTCCCCAAGATCACTTTCGTACGCCCCGGGGGAGGTGCAAGTGGGACAGGAAAACGGCACGAGCACCACTCACTCGAATGTCACACTTTCCAAAATGGCTCTCCCTATAGCACGGCCAGGAGGTGGTGTTTCCAAAGCGGGCGGCTCGCCGTTGCCAACCGAATCCTTAATGGGATTATAAAATTAACTGAATAATTGATGGACCACTCCGCTCATCGGTGACGATTCATTGGCGAAATTGATTTCACATCATTTTGGCCCATTTTCCGGGCGCGTGATTGATGGATTGACATGGCGCGGGTCGCGGACACCCGGTAGCGGGTGTTTAGTGAGTTTGTGCCGGTTTGGAGGACCGCTTAAAGCGCGACATCACCCCCGGACAGCCCGCGGAAATGCCATAAACTTTCCCGCCTATTGGGCAATTAGCCACCGGGGTGCGGGGAGGCCACGCAATGCTGCTGCGAGTCATTGCGCACAAAAGCACCCCGACTGATGGTGCATCGATACAACAGCAAACAAAAGAAAAAAAGCCGATGCTGGGCAAAACCGTTGATCGCAGCAAAACGCAACGATCAAAGGCCATTTAAATTTATTTATCACACGCGAAATGGCCCCCCGCGACCTTAGTGTGTGCCGTTCGGATGCAATAAAAATTAAATTTAAGCGTCACCATGTGCGACCCTTTCGTTTGCATTTTGCATTCTTCAGCAAATACGATACGAGCTGTTCCGGCTGGCGATAATTTTATTTATTGCGTTTGATTTGAAGGCCTCCTTATTTTTCCCACGAACCCGGGGGTGTTAAAACATTGCTGCTTCCGTTTGTTTGGGAAACACATAACATTTGAAACCATTCCGAGAAAGTATCGTAAATCAAAAGAATAGTTTACATATTTCATGGTCGTTAGATTTTAGTGAAACATTTTATTTCTAAATGCACTCAATCGTTTCTCGCCATAAACTACTATATATTACTGGCTGTCGAACACAGACCATTAGGCCATGGTAGAAAAGTGCTATTGGTTTAATGTCTCAACATGAAATCAAATTATTTATTAGTTCCCTCTTAATCGAAATAACTAAATCAACGAATGAATGTTTAGGAATGAAGTAAAATCCATCTATGCAGGATAATGATGTTCGATTGACGTTGTGTGGGTTTCTTTTCCTCCACCAAAAGCTATGCAATTCCAAATAATTGTCTATTCAATTTATAGGGGTGGCTAAAGTGTTCTTTTGTCAAATATTTGCACTATCAAATATCTCCACAAACCAGGAAATTTATTCATTCTACACCCCCAGCCCTCTCGAGGGAGGGGGAGGGGGTAGGGTGGGGGCTTGTTTTCACAGCACTTCGGGTGCGCGGTTTGCGGCCACCAGACGAGAAATTGCAACGAACGTACGAAGGGTTCATATTTGAAACTCGATTCCCCTCCCTGCTGCTTGGTTCTCCACATTTCTTGGTTCTCCTTCCACCGCGCGCGCTGAACGAATGTGTGTCAACAGTTCGACATTTGTGTCCCTTTTTCACTGTCAAAGCCTTCACTATTTGCCATTTGCCATTCGGTTCGAAATTGCATCCATTTCCCTTCTCCAGAGCGGCTCGTATCGAAATCTTACCTTCCGTTATGGAACGGCATTTCCGCACAAGCCAACACACCGTCCCTCCCCCCGCCGCCATCGTGGGACCCTCTTGGGTGGGGTTTTATTTACCGCGCGAATCCGTTGTATCAATCACCCGAAAGCCGTTCTACCACCGTACGTCCAGAGGTAACGAGTTCGACAGAAGTGACTCCATCGCCAATCCTATCGCCAACCGTACGATTTCGGATGCTTCATAAATTGAATGGCTCCCTTTTTCCATTCCTTCGCCCGGGCCGACCGATCGAACGTCCCTCGGGCCGCCCCGCCTGTGTCTGGCCATGCACGCGAAGCACAAACACCTTGCGCTGTGATATTTTCAATTTCCGATGGCACTTCCCAATCGACGGGCGCGGGCGACACTATCGTACCGTATGCTTCAACACCTACACTCTCTCTCTCTCTCTCTCTCTCTCTCTGTCTGCCCTCTCCCTTTCCCTCGGCGAATATTCCAATCAAACAGCGTGTTTACATTCGCTACTTCACCTGACAGCCGTGGCGCGATCGGGCGATGAGAAAACGTCACGGTTAGTGAGTAGGTGAGCGAGTGCGAAAATGAGGTTGAGATGAAATAGAGTCCGGCCCAATCGACGATATATCGAAACCAATTTACTTCCGGTAGCTGTCGAAAAATACTTACAAAAACCTACAAATAAAAACACCCCATCCATCCGCCGTTGGTTCCTCTGCTGGACCCAGCAGTGCTGGAAAAATCACACTGGCAGTCGGTCTCATGGATATGTTTTTCTCTTCCAGTTTTCCTTCGTGTGCAAACGTGCACTTTTTTTTGTGTGTGTTAGAAATGCTGGCTCCCTGTGTGTAACTGCAGGTGGAACTGGGAAGGAAATACACCCTGCACACAGCAGCATCCAGTACAGTGTGTAGTGCAATGTTGCCACACTTCGGCTGCTGTTGACAGCTACTAAAATGGAAACGCACACTCCACCGAACGGGGCGCGCACACCGCCTCCGGGGCCTTCCCGTACGGTGCGCTTATTTTGTCAACAAAATGTTTCTTTATCACCTTGCTTCTGCACCCCTCGCCCTTTCCCTAACGATGACAAAGTAGTCCCATTTTTGTCCACGTAATCCACACGTGCGCATGTTTTATTGGACAATGGACCACGAGCCGTGTGTGTGTCGGATCCCTATCCTGGTTATCCTTCCCGTTAGTCCCTTCCATAGGCATAAGGGAAACCGTACGTACACACACGCACATACATACAGGTGAAAAGCCAACATTTCTGGGTGCAAAGCATCCGAATGTGACACCCGAGCTCCGCAGGGTAACCGTGGCGTAGGAGTTCCACACTGCAAGACGGCACACGGCGGCGTGCACGGCTCGAACACGCACGTTCCACCAAGCCGCAAACACAACTCGGGGTTCGGACTTTGTGGTTGCATGTTCCGCCAACCATTGTCCTAACAAGGGTCGAAGGGACGGAGGGAAAAGGGCCGAACGGATGCACGGAAAGATTGTACTTGTTCCGGTCGCTGTCCCACCCGTACGCCAACTCACCTTGAACAAAGCAGCGTTCCGATGGGACGGGAACGGGGAGGTTGGTTCGCTTTTTCCACACACACACACACACAGCAAAGCACGACTGTACGCGTGTGTGCTTCGCTTCGCGCCCTCGAGCATCCTTACCCGACGGTGAGTATAGTTCGCCTGCTCGCTTCCGGGGCTCACTAATGTAACAAATCCGCCCACTACTAACCTGAATGTGAGGCTGCGGTTGATGCTAGGGTTATGTCTTGCGGCAGAAATGTCAGTTAATTAGTGTGGCTTTCCGACAATTCTATTCCCCATTTCCCGAAACCTCCAGCTCCAGCTGTTGGGGAGGGGGCGCAAGGTGGGCAGAAGATAAATGGGAATGTTATCGAGAAAAGTTCTCCGCTACATCGACCCGACCCCCCTGGTTTTCGTCTGTCAGTCAGCCAGTCAGCCGGATGGGAGTTGGCGAGCCGATATTGGCTGCCGCCGGCCGCTTTCCCGAGCGTAATGCGTCCCTAATGCGTCCAAATGGGGAAAATGGGGGGAAAGGTGCGCTGGATAAGTGGTGGAAATGCTTAGGTAAAGACGATGTGGCCTACGGCGAACCCGATCCAGATAGCGTGGGCTGGTGCTAGAAAAACCTGGCGAACCGTTTTTCCAAACCCTCACCCCACTTATTTGCCTCAGTGTAATTACGCGCTTACCATCGCTTACCGGTTCTCGCCTGACAAACAATTAAAGGTCCGGCGTTCGCCACCCGACGGAGAGACTGTTACAGGGCAATTAATTCAATTCGAACATCGTTGCGAACTGCATACAGCCAAAGTCGGCTAATGTGAGTTAACCGACTTTCCACGACGTCTCATAATTTGAGCGGAGATTTGGATAATCGGTATGTTCAGAGAATAGTATTTTTTATTAAATAAACCATATTTCTTACCGATAATTTTTCTTAAAAAAATAGTGGTTTCCTACAACTACTGCATTGCATGTTCATACGAAAAAACTGCATCCATAATAATTGTTTCACCAATTTAAGGAACAAACAATAATCAATTACATGGCACAATGCAGGGCACATAACTCACCAAATTTGTCCTTACAAACAAGAGGTTTCAGCAGCCATGCAATCGGGTTTATCTCCATACACACCTCGACACCAAGGGCACTGCACCAACAATCCGCCAAACGTACAGAAAATTCGTTTTCCCCACACTTTGCACGCATCGCGTAAGCCTTCCGATAAATCATGCAATGCAAATGAAACAATACTTTCAATAAGTGGCGAAGATAATTCACTTCAAACAAATAAAAAGCAAACAACGAAGAAATGCGCCCCGCGGAGAAAAGGAGAGAAAAGCGCTGAAATGCAAACTGCAACTGCAGGCGTTTGGTGCTTTTTTTGTTTGTCAGTTCTTCTTGGAATTCCCAGTGCTCCAACACGTCAGTCCGCAAAAGCTCTGTCCCTCCCTCTCCCTTTTCGGTCCCTCTTTCTCTCTCTCTCTCTCTCTCTCTCTCTCTCTCTCTCTCTCTCTCTCTCTCTCTCTCTCTTTCTACCGGAAGGAAAATGCAATGGTGAAAAAGCCATCCACCCTCGCTCGATGGTGGGATGAAGAATACACAATCATGAATCATTTTTAATGCAGCAGCATTGTTCAAACAGCACGATAAATTTTCCACGAAAAGCGACTGGCAATCAACGGGTACGAAAAGGGGTTTAAAATGACTACTTCAATGCAATGAGCGGAGCACAATGCAGGACACTTGTCCCACAACAACAACAACAACAACAACAGCCACACCAAGGTGCATCTGCAAGTTGTACACGGGCGAAGTGCGACGGACAGCTATGTAATTTAAAGATCATTTGTGGCCCTTTTTCCAAAAGGGATTTTCCTGATGGAATTCTCCCCGAAAGCAATTTTTCGTGACATTGATTGGAAAATGAGTTCGGGAGGTGATGTGAAATAAAACCAACATTATAAATGATTGAAGTATAATAACTCTCTCTTTTTAAGGGGCAAATGAATCCAGCCATCATTTGTGATAGTCCTTCACGTTCGATTCATTCGAAGGGTGGAAAAGCCACAAAAAGTTTCCCTACAACATACCGTTGACTGCAGTAGAGTTTCCGGAATAGTTGCCCAGGAAACGAACACCAACGAATCGCTTGCCGTTTTTTCCCACCGTAGTCAGTATCATTAGTCTCGTCCTGGCGTGGCCCGGGAAAAATTATGGCATCTTCTCGCCCAAGGGTCACCAGCGCGGTTGGAAGGCGACCGTTCGTCAGGACGCCCCGCAGTGACCACACTCGACACAATTCGATGCTTCATTATAGGGATTACCATCGTTTTTATTTAATCTTGCCTCGGCTGCCATCGTTGGTTACGCTGGCGTCGCGCGATGGACAGAGCGCTGCTCATTTCGGTGCTCACACAATCACGGCCGACCCCGACACTACCGCACCGCATCCGCCGCTTTCCCCCGTCGATCATTCAGCCATCCTTCGGGAGGAGTGGCGGCTGTGTGTGTGTGTTGTGTTGCTTCACTTCATGAATTATGGTTATTAAAATCATAACTCATCCGCTGACGAGCGAAACTGCAGCGAAACCCAAGCGGCTGCTGGGTCCCGGGGCCCGCAGAGCCGAAAGCCCGCCTCGACCGAAAGGAAACGAGCGAAACGAACGAACGAACGAACGGACGGACGACCGAACGTGCGGTTTGACATTTATGGTGACTTCCCTTGCCCTGGGAAATCACGGTTCGTTTACTTGATTGCTGCAATGGAGCGGTTCGCGTGGCGAAATAAAGCGCCAGTGGAAAATATTTCCAACCGCCGCCGTGGCCTGCCACCGGCCCTTCTCCCCGTGCGTTCCCGGAAATGCATGCGATGCGGAGCCGTTGGGCAATACGCTAAACCACAGGACCACCACCAGCACGGTACGCGTGTCCTTCCGCCGAACAATCGTCTATCGTTGTTGTGGCGGAATCTTTCGCCATTTCCGCGCACGAAGCCGGTATGAGTTCCTTTTCATAATTACAACCAGCGGGACGTAATTTCCTAACGAAGGATTTGAAGTTTTTTCACCAACTATCTGTCCACTTAAATGGATAAAATGCACGAATGTTTATTCTTTAAAACTTTTCACACCCATATTAGAGCAGTTAGGTATTATTTATTGTAATTGGATAAGATGCCAATACTTTTAGTTTTAGATTTTCCATGATTTATCAAACCTATCGGCGTGGACCAAACAGTTGGAAAACCAATGAAAGCTGTTGAAATTCAATATCAAAATCAGTGGTTTCGAAATCGAACGGGCCCAACAGAAATACACATAAAATAACATTGTGCACGCATGTTCATATTAAATTTCCTCTGCAATGCATGGCATGCGCTCCATGGCAACCATATTCACGAAATAAACATCAATTTCCTCGTTGTTCAACAAATACAAAAATACTTTGCAGCCGTATGCGATACTTAGTTACCATTTCCAATGAAACAGCCATTTCCGAGTCCCAGTTTGGACTGAACAAAGATTCTGAATTGCTGCCAGTCCTGGCATGCTGCTAAATTGTAACACATTATTATTTCCCTACTCTACTGTCCGCCCACCGGGACGTATCATCTTTGAACATCAAACACCGTACAACCCCATCCGTACCGACGGCATTGTGTGGTGGGTCCATTGTGAGCACATATCTATTACAACCCATGGGTGAACTACTCCCCCCAACATTCTCCGGGCCTCCGCTATTGTGTCCCGCATCCAGCAGCTGTTTGATTACTGCTGCAATTTAAATTGTGCCTTCCGCCTACCGGAATTAAATGCCCTACGAAGGTATGCTGTGATTGATAATGGTCCATACGTCGCACGGCAAACGTGCATGCATGCCCATGCAGGACAATGGATTTCTGGACTTCCGCCCTTTGAACGTACCGTCTGCCCGAGTCCGGGGTTGGTAGATTCTTCATAAATTCTGGTATTACGTGCGCCACTGACGCTCCACTGACCGATGCTGCCAGAGAATGCGTTTCTCAGGCGACCTTTCAGGGCCCCGTTGAAAGATGTTCATGAATATTTCGGTCAGCGATGCGAAATCTCCGGTCCAACGTTACTGATACTAGGTACGCACACACTGTTGCATCCGAATACTGTAAA
>JAOEFI010013229.1:6132-17658 GCA_034621735.1 Anopheles plumbeus | reverse complement strand
GGAAAACAAATACTACCACTTGTTGATACCGAGCGGCCGTTTGTGCATCCGGTGGAGCATGTAAAATGGACGAGCGCTTTTTCGGTGGAAAAGTGTGCTCACAGGAAGTGTGCAACAAGCATGGCAGCAGGAAACGGTTTCGTGTCTCCGGCACCGCAGGACTGGCCGCACGTCGACCGCCCCGTCCGCCCGAATGTGGACCTCGGCTGCCCTTATCAACAACCGTTAGTTATTTGCTGGTTCTGTCATGCATTCGCAGAAACGTCACCGTGTTTTCCCGTTTCCACCGAAATGTTTCCATCCGCTTTTCTGCCCCAAATCTACAGGGCGGTGGGGCGGCAGCAAAAAAAAAACTAAACTTCACGCTGCGTGAAATGTTAAGCATGAAATAAATGATGAATGGTTTCACGTTGAACAAACGCGGGGACGCGCCGTGTTCCTAGTCGCATCGTGGTTTAAATTTCTGTCCGACAAAAAGCCAACCTGCGCTACGAAATGTCCATTTGTTCGTGCTTCGTGGTAAAAAGATACTTTCTGTAGAATGCATGTGGCACATTATTGGCTGCATAATGGATGCTCCAGGAATGGAAAACTAATTCGAGACTCGAAACCGCAAAAAAAAACAGCAGTTTCATTCCATGTTCTGCTGTCAATTCGGTTTTATTCCCGTTTCGTTTCAATCACATCGAACATTTTCCTAACATATTACGTCCTACATTTTTATAGAAGTATGTGTGCAAAAGTCATACAATACTTTCCATACCTAGCACCACAAACATGAGGAAAAACACATTGTATTGGTCCAGCAGTTCCTTTTTTCGACAACTGTGGCAGCTGACGTTGGCAGTTAATTGAATTTCTGCACCAATATCCGTCCCCAGCTCGTCCTCTCGCCCCGTCACACCGCACCACACCCTTCGGTGAAGGATTCGCTTTGCGTGATTGTTTTATTCTCCCGCCACGACTCACTCCAGGGCGCAATCGGAAAGTTCCATGGAAATATTCAACATGGAAGCTCGGAACGTTCTTCCGAGAACTGGTGGTGCTATCCGAAACAAACATGAAACATTGCTCTGTGTCCGGGAACGTGTCCGAGAATCGTACCCAAACATGGCCCGGTAAGTATTTATAAATGATGGCAGATGAAATATCGTCCCGACAGTGGCAACGAGGGGTGGGAAAGAAAAGCTACTGCTTTCTTTACTTTTACTTCCCAAATCATTTGAGGAGATGAATATTAGAATATTACGAATTATGACAAAGGAATTCAGTCATTCATCTAAAATAGAACTATTCTCATGGGATAGATTCACACGTCACTAAGGATCTCTGTTGATGACTGCTCCTCGAAAGGCTGGCGTTACATCAACACTCTTTATTGGCGTGACAGTTCAAACAAATAAACTTGCCACCTCCGTGCTGTTTGATTTTATAATTACACTGTCCACCGCCCGTGATGGCTCCCATTATTGCCGACACTTTGTGTTCGCTTTCTGTGTGCGTGGATCCTGGGGCATCCTTCGAGCCGGTTCGCGCTATTGACGACACACCCGCTGACAGGCGACCTAACCCCACAAAAGCCGTTCTTCAATGCTCCAATGCGATAATGGGTAATGTTTAAGGTAGCAGTTAGCGAAATTGCCGCGTTTGACAAAAACAATCCCAATGGGGTGGGACGGTGCGGGTCGTGCGGCACGAGCGAGGGGACGGGCGACGGGTCTTAAAAGCCACCTTTTTCCACCATCACACTCCTGCGTCCACCGACAGCAGATGACAATTCTGTAGCGCTACCTACACAGCGAGCGCAGGCTTTTAGGCCGCGTCACTCACGTCACTCAATTAACGGTCGTCTCGGTGAGACAATCCATTCCGCTCCCATCCATCATTGGGCTCCACCCCACCCCCTTTGCCCAGAACGGCTCGCGTTTCCTTGCTGGTATTAAGGAAAGCGGGGAAAAGGAGCTTAACTGTCGCCACGGTGACAGTTGAACAGTTTTCAGTTTCGAAGATGACGGAAAACCAGTAAAACCTCACAACACAACATTAAACATTTGCTTACACACACACACCCGAGCACACGCGAGACAAACAAAGCCATTTTCCAGTGCCCCCCACTGCCAGTGGTTTTGCCCCACCCCGTTTCTAACTCACCTTCCCCGGGCCATATTGCTTTTACGAAGCTTTTTCCCCCTTTGGACGGCGCGCGACTTTTCGAGTGTGTGGATGATGGCTGTAAGAAAAGCCAAAGTTTGAACACATGAATTGGCGAGATACGATTTTCCATGCTGCCACGTTCGCTTCCAGGGCGCCCACCCCTCCGATGAAAGAGCCAAGTACAGTGTGAGGTGTAGAGGAGGAGCAGAAGGAACAGAAAAACAATAGCAATCAACGAGTTCCTGACGGGCGGTATTTAAGGGCGTGCAAATTATGAGAAGCAGGCAGCAGCAACGGAAAAACACCTTGCTCCAGAAGAAAAACGTCCCATTTCCCTGGTACGTACCGTTTAAAGTGTGGTATTCCCCCAGCCTATCCTCTACCGTGCCAGTTTTCCCGCTTGCCCCATTTTCCCTCCACTTCTTTCTGTCCGCCTCAATGATACTTTGTTTGGTCCTCACATACTTCCTGTCCCATTTTTGATCGCTAGACGTACGGGTGTGTCCTTTTAGGCGTCGCCTGAAAACGTCGAGCGGTTTCCACCCGTACGAGGTGTGCACATTTCCCGGACGACGGTGAAAAGCCTCGTTTTCGCTGGCGCTCGTTGTCATGGAGTTCTTTTCCCTTCTTTTTTTCAACGTTCGTTTCCTTCTTAGTTTTCCTGATGCTTCTGATTCGGTAGCTTTAAAACACTCTAGGTCAATGTTTCCGTTTTCACGAGCGGTTGCACCAGTGTCCAGAGCCTTTTAACGGCCCACCATTGAATCCAAGTGAAACCAACTTTTCGCCCACAGAAAAATTATCGAATTTCTTCAACAAACCATAATATATGTTGGTGAAAACTGGTATACATGGAAAATGTATATAAATGGCAATGCTTTTGGGCTGTGGCTTCGAGTGGGTAGCACTCCAACAGAGTGATCTCCAATTATATCGTGGGTAGAGTGTCCTAAATGAAAGTTAATTCCTTTACAATTAGGAAACGGGTTTTGAATCCCAAACACAAATGGAAACGGAAAACCAGTTTTGAACAAAATCATTATCAAATCAAACACATGAAACTCGGTACGTTCCAATTTAGCAGAGTCAAAGGACAAGGGCGATGGAAAGACAGGGGAGTGAAGCGTGGAAAAAAGCTTGTGGCGAGCAGAACGACCGAACTTCATCCAGAAAACATCGGCTCGACGAAAAATCGGTTTCGACAAAAGTTAAATTAACAAACTTTATTGAATTTCCCGACTGCGTGAGTTTCCCCCACCCCACCAGAAGGAAGTGGGGAGGGAATCGATTCAACTGCCGTGCTGCCGGGCGGGTGGAAATGGACACGGCGAAGCGGGAAATGAAGTCGCAACCGATTTCCGCAAGTGCCGTGCAAGAGCACTTTCCTTCCTCCCTTAGTCCGGAGCCATTCTCGGACGGCCCGGAAGGATGGAAAATACGACCGATGTTCGATGGTTTTATCTGGCCCCGATTTGTTCAAAACATTTCCATAATCATCTCCATCGCGTTACCTCCACCACCCCGGGGCGGGCCCTCGTGTCCCTCCTTCTTGAGGGCTCATCAGTTCGTATCTCACGTTCCGGATCACGTTCAGCTTCACGTGTCTGGCCGACCGGAACAAAATGGGAGCCAATTTTCGCACCAAAGCTTCCCCACGGAGCTTTCGTAAAGCAATATGCAACCAGGCCCCCAGGCCGCACCTGAGACTTGCTCGTCGAATCTCCTTCGGAACACCTTCAACCACCACAAACAACCTTGACTTGATGGGCCTCTTTAACGGAACGAAAAGGAACACTTTCTGCTGTGCGGTTAGGAAAAGCGGCCCGGAACTGGCAGCGGGCTTTTTGGACGGCGTGGTGTTTATAAATCAATTTCAGCAAATTTCCCATGAATAAATTTTCCACATCCTCCCCAAAGCAACCTTGCTTCGCTCTGTTGCTGTCCAACCGTTTCGGTACCTGGGCTGGGGTTTCCTGGCAACCGTACCGCTAATCGGAGGAAACATCTTGCCGCGGCAACAACAGGCGGCAGTTTTCCATTTTTCCGACACCGACAGAGGTCGGTGTGCCGAACCAGCGGAGTCGAGCGAGAATGAAGTCATGGGAAAAACTTTCAAATGATTTCGGCGCGAACTTCGCGCGAATGGCGCGAGTCGGGATTAGCAAGGTAATCGTTTTAATGAAAGCGTATCTCAACTTTTGCTGCTGCAGATTAACGGGTTTAGCTGTCTGGCGGTGATTAATGATTTCCCGTTCATTTGCATAGTGATATTTTATTCGTTTCATAAGTTTAAAGGTTGGCGCTGGAAAATCGGACGTTATCCCGATGTTGAGAGACAACTATTTTCCATTCGTACAAACTTTTCGTTACAGAAATTCGCAAAACGTATAGCAATTAACCCCATTTTCCGGAGCGGTCAGAAACAGTGCTTCCATTTTGGGCCCCAACATGCGTAGCGCTTCAAATTCCGCCATTGAGACCGCTTCACTTCCGTTGCTTTCAAGTATCTCGCTTATGTTCACTCGATTCGAATCCCTGAACAAGCCGGGCGATGTTTCGGAGATTGATTCCGAGAATAAATTATCAAAATGAGCTGAGTGAATCCGTTCCCTAGCGATGTAGCCGAGGAAATGTATTCCCCCCCCCCTCCCCCCTCCTTCCTCACGAAACGCGTTGTCAACGTTTCCCGCGTCGCACCAGCTCCGATCCCCCGCGACCGTGTGACTTTGTGACCTCTTTTGGCGCATCCTTTCGCGTGTAGCGTTCCGCAAGGCTTTTCCACCGGGCGTCTCCACCACCGGCAACGGCGGGAGGGGTGGTATAACGGGGAACGACGCACCTCCTAATCTGCAAGCGTCACTCACAGCTGTCAGTCAGAGCCGAAGCGTTAACCTCTTGATCCTTCCGAGTGGTCTCTCCGAGTGGTCCCGAGCAATGGAAGAGCTCGTGACAAGCAGGGCGATCCGGGACTAAATTTATCGTCTTCCACACCAGGACACATTCCTTCCCTCCAACTCCCCCTTGTGGCGACAGCGAAATCTGGCCTTGGACGCAACTGGTGGAAATGATAATGATGATGTCGAGGACGATACTACGCTCGGAAAATGGACTCGAGAGATAGCGGAAGGCTGCGGCCGCTCCTTGGCCAGGGCCAGAGATTGACATTTCGATTATTGCTCCAAATTGGGTTGAAATTGTACGCACTCAATCTCGGTCGAAGATTTCGGGGCCCACACTCCATTGGGTATGGAGGGTGTGAAT
Organism: Anopheles plumbeus; assembly: GCA_034621735.1. Taxonomy (NCBI): domain Eukaryota; kingdom Metazoa; phylum Arthropoda; class Insecta; order Diptera; family Culicidae; genus Anopheles; species Anopheles plumbeus. Next base: position 12,243 of record JAOEFI010013229.1, on the reverse strand, counting down.
AAGGTTTGTTTTTTTTTGTCCTGTTTATTTCTTCCCAAAGACGGAAGGACAGTTTGTTCTAGATAGTTTCTTCTAGAGCTCCTACTCGAGAAGCGATTATGGTAATGGAAGTCTTTTAGCATCAGTTTAGGGCCCAGAAGGGCCGAGCTAAGTGAGACGTCAATCGTGTTGATTTTTGGGGCAGAAATCACATACACTTCGATCGGATTTTACTGCTCTGTCCTTTTAAGTGAGTCTGTCCCTCTGATTGAGATATCGTGTCCTTTGCCAGGAACAAAAAATAAAGGATTCTTCGAGCTGCCCAATTCATTCACACAGCGCACTTGTTGCCAACATTTTCCCAGGCACACTTTTCCCACAAAGCTCGCCCAAAGGCTCATAATCCATCAAGGTGGATCGTGTTTTCCGGACAACCCACCGGACTGCTAGGGATGTCCTGACTGTGTCACGCAAAGAATCCGAGTTTCCTTCCCAGACGAACCGCACGACTGCATCGCTGTGGGGAAAGAAAACATTTCTTTCCATTTCTGGGAAAAATCATTGTTGGAAAACATTTTTCAGCGAGCTGTTTGTTTTTTGATTCCTTTAAAGGACCAAAGAAGTTTTTTTCTCCGTTTCTTTCACCAAGAAATATTTCCCTAAAAGAAGGCAATAGCAGAAGGTAAACGGCTAGAGTTGGGTAAAATTGTCACGCCGGAATCGGGTGAACATTTGTCTTTGTTGCATGAAAACATAACCATGCTGACACCAACCTCAGCTCATGAAGCATGAAACCTCTTATCGGAACCGGAGCGAATTTCCACCGCCCAAGAGAAGCCACAGGGCAGGCAGACGGACAGGGCCGCCACGCCCAAGGGGTTGGCCCACGAAAGTTGGCCGGGAAAATGGAGCATGCCACAGATGGACCACGCGGTGCTCGAGGCGCACAAAAGTAATCTCCCGGCAGCGGCACCGGTTCCAGCCAACCCAAAACAGCCAGAAGGACGACGACGACGACGACGACGGCGATGGGTGGCGCAACAGTTGGAAAAATATTGTTCCTACATTACTCACGCTCGCTCGCTACCACTGGAAGCTATTTGTCAAATGAGTTGTTCAGGTAGCAGGAAACCTTGTTGGAGGAGGGCGAGCCAAAAACCGGCGGCGACGACGGACGGCGCAGATATGGAACTTGGAACCTTCGGCGGCTCAACAGGCTGAGTCGAAGGGGGAGGTTTAATTTTTCCACCAAAAACATTGCATGTCGTTCAACCCCTTCGTCCGACGTGGTAATCTGGAGAGGTTTTTAAAACACACCCCCTACCCCGGGCAACATGCATGCATGGTTTCGTGTTCGCGCCGGAAAACGGGCGCGTGGAAATGGGATGGTTTTTTATATTAAAATAATGAGTCACCAGGCTCGAGCTTTCGATAACGGCTGGCATGGCCCTCATAGGTCATCCACACTCGCCGGCTTCCGGGGGTTGGGGATCCTTTGTTAACGCTGTCCGGCTAGCATTTTCCCTCCCCCATTCCGGTCAAGCTTTCCGCCGTCCGGAAAGACGAAGAAGGGCACCGGTTCCATAAAACATGATAAGTACAACTTTGAAACTAGGTTTACGTCGCACTCTCGCCACTAATGGGATGATTTATGGCCGTTTGGCGGGTCATTTACCAGTTCACTTTCCTCGCCACTCGGCGCAACTCACCCTTTCCCGCTTTCCCATTTCGAACGAAGGAGAAAGGACGGCTCTAAATAATGCACGACATCTCGCGAAGCGGTTCGAATCTGGAACCGAACCAAGGGTCGCTTTTCCGAGTTGGCGGTGGTGCTGTCGTCCGATTTGGCGTAGAAGAATTATGACCCTGGCGAGGGCTGCAGTTGACAGAAGCGTCGGTTCAACAAGTGTCGCCGCTAATTGGTCGAGAGGACAAACGAGATGGCATGTCTGGGGAAGAAGGGCGGAAAGCGAAACCAGACCGAGCGGAAATCGTACGCAATATACAAAGAGCACAACAATGTAGAGAGCGAGAATCCAATAGAAGAAACGCCAGATTTACACGCACAGCCTAGGAACAGGTGTGAAAATGTGACTGCGTGAAAATGAAAAAGTATAATCCGGACTCGTTCGTTCGTATGCGGAGTAACATTTGTTTGAAAAGAAAAGAAAATCGCAATTGCGTTGTGAGTGTTGAAATAGAATTACTTCATTCACACATTGGCATAATGTAACATATAGAATCTCTCAAAGTTTTCCGGCCGAGCCGTGTTTGCGAAATTCCAACTTTCAAGAAGCGAATTAATTTTCCCATCCAGTGCAAAGTTTCCACCGTGTACGTGTTACAGGGAAATTCCTGCACCCAAAACCAGTCTTCACGTGCGCTCCAAGAAATGGATGAACGGATAAAAATAACATCCTAACAAGCACGGAAAATACGGAAAATTCATTTCTTACGTACGCGTACGCTCGAACAGTGGCCTACTACGTGTGCACACGAGGAAAATGGAAGGCAGCAGAAAAGACAAACATATCTCCGGGAAGTTCCATAGTTGTAGGAGTTTCTGGGAAGGACACTTTTCGTAGACATTCCATTGCCGAAACTGTTTGCAATATGCACATTTTCTCACGCAAGTAAACCGTGGCATGCATCACGGTGAGTGAGAAAATGAAGGAAAATGTGAAAACTTATGTCTTCAATAACTTTCAAACATTCATGCGTCATAAAAATGGTGAATTCAAACCCCTTCAGAACTCGATTTAGTAACTACTGCAATCGTATTGAGTAGGAGTCATAATCTTCGATTAGGTGAAGTGCTACAACTACAGTACAATGCACCCACTTTTCCTTCCCGCCGTGTTTGGGAGCGTCCCACTGGGATTACGGTGCACTCGTAAAGTCGTAACATAATGGACACCCACTTGGCGAACGGGCGAGCGTTTTTCGGAGTAGTCGCTTGGGCCAGCTACCGGGAAAATGGATTCTGGGTGTGAATACTTTGCTTCCTACCGAACGAGAGAGATTTCCGAGTTAAACGATTTTTCCTTTTCCGCCGGGTTTGGATGAAAAAAACCCAATGATTCTCGAAGAACGATTCGTTTACAATGGTGTAAAGTTTTTTGTTGAAATCTGAATAACAACTGTACTAAACCCGGAACAAAGAACAAAAAAAACGGAGGTAAATCTAGACATCAAAGGTGTGGACGAGTTTTCCCATATCCCAATGAACGATGGAAATATGGCCACAAGTTTAAGCGCCACGTGCAGCAGAAGAGGATTTTCTTTTTTGCAGAAATAGGGGAAGGGTTGTTGCTAGGTTTCATTTTCCCTCCCACACGGGTTGTTTCGTATACTGAAACGTTGCTGAAATCCACCACCATGGACGTATTGTTTGGACGTTGTTTTCCGACCCTATTCCATAGTTTACACTCTTCACCGGCTTGGAAAAGTTGGAAACAAACGGTTCGTCCATCAGCAGAGTGTATTTATACCATAAAAATAAACCTCCTTTTTCGCAGAACATTTTAATCTTTGCCCATTCGGGAGCCGAAAATAAAAAGGAAAGTGTTGTTTTCGTTCGTTCGCAGCATCCCTTCTTGGAAGTGTCCATGGCGGCAGTTTTCCGTGCGTCATCCAGGCTTTCCAGTAGTCCGAAATATATTTTTCTATTATTCCAATCATGTTCACAGTAGAAAGTTTCAAATCAGTTGCCGAGAAGAGTTGAACTCTATACTTTATTCCTAACTTACATTACATAAAGCTTTTAGCTGATCTTATTTCCCACAGATTCAAGTGAAACGCTAGACAATTACCGAGCAATGCCCTACACTCCCTTCCTATAGCCAATTTTCGATAACATCAACTCCATAAAGCACTCATTTGACGCCATAACGGTTGAGGTTTTGGGGTGGGATGATAAAACAAAAATGGAAAGATCTTGCCAAGTCGCCCTTTCCTTCCCTTAAGGTATCAACTAAATAACAAATTACCCGGACTTGCGACGGGTATTGGATGGCGGGTGGAAATGGATACACAATTTCCCCTCAATCTCGAACGCGAATAATCTTCAAACGATCGAGACGAGGGATTCCTGTCGGGCTGTTTGCTAATATCCGGATGCGGCTTCCTTTTATACATTTCTTCTTCTGGGCCGGGGCTTTTCTCTCTCTCTCTCTCTTTCTCTATCTTTGTCTCTTTTTCTCCCTCTCTACCCCCGGTCGATCACCATCAAGTTTTACGAGGCAATAAATATTGATGACTTTACTGTGGCCGACGGAAAAACAGCAGCACTTGCAGCAGCCGCACGGCGACGGGACGAAGGGGCGGAAGGGGACATGACTGATGATGGTTATGATGGCCATCAGCACTTTCCCGAGTGCCACCAACCCGGGTGCAAGGGTAGAAAAGTGCGCTTCGCCGTCAATGTGTCTCGTCAGAGCGCCAGCGTGCATTACCATTGGCATTACCATTTTGTGGCCCACGGTTCAGATGAACCGGGACACCGTAAAAAGCGGCAAGTAAAAAACAAAACACTCCCCCAAGAGTCACCAACCCACTCCGATGCCGCTGCTGCCGCCGCTGGTAATCCCATCGTAATTCATAAGGACCTTCCGAAGGCTTGACCGGGGGCGGATTTCTCGCAAAAAAACGGAACGGGGGCTGCTAGCGGCAGGGGAAACCTGTAGCGCAGATGCTTTCATGTATATGTGCAGGGATGTGCAGCCACGGCCGCACGGTGACTGTACTATACCTAATCCACCGAAAGTAGTCCAACGGGTGGTCGGAAAATCGCCTGGCAGTCAGGCAAGGAGCCGTAGGATGAAAACGGAAAACCAAATCCTCCACCGACACCAGCGCACACGCCGGGGCTGTCGCACAAAGAAGTACACACATATTCGAGTACGTGTGGGGATTAGAAGCCCGTGAGAAGGGGGGGGGGGGGGGGTGAAAAAAGGGTCGGCACGGTAGGCGGCGTCCTCAACGTCTTGGGAGACTTGGTGTTTCTTCTTGTGGGATGACGATGAAATGTATTCTGTTGCGCCTCCAATGGAAAGCTACTTGTGTGTCTACTGGTTCTCTTCTTCTTTTACGGGCAATTAGTCTACATTTGGGCCATAAGAAATTGCGATCACGTTCCAACCCACACTGCAGCGTGACGGATTAACATTTGGAAATGCTCCTACGGAAAGTCTTTTCGCAAGAAAAAAAAAACCCCAAAACAAAATCCACATACGACACACGCCCTTTCTTATGGTAAATGTACCAACCCGTCAGTAGAAAAACAGAAACACTCTGCTTCCCACATTTATCCATAAAACCGGTTCCACCTACTTACAATCGGTAAAGGGATTTTCCGAAATTTGAGTCTCTTTCGCCTTTAGCTTTAAAATTGTTTAAAATGGTTTTGGGATGCATGATTTTCTTTACCACTCGCTTTATTGTCTTTTTGGGTTTTACCAAAAAAAAAAAAAGAAGATGGAATGCGTAATAAACTGACATTTAAAGCTGACATTCACTCATTTCTAGAGAAAAGAGAGTTGGCAGAAAAAGTACATTCACAGCATCCCCTACCGTTAGGGGAAACAAAAAAGTAAGTTATCATAGTTTCCCTCGCCAACTTTCCCATGTGTGTGCGAGCGAACGTGCCCATGCTGTGTGGAGCTTTTATCGTTGCCCGACAAACCTCCTTGAGGGGAGGGCGTGAGTGGGCACACCGGAAGAAAACCATCACGAGACGCGAGTGATCCCGCAACCGGAAAGCAACAAGCGGACGAAACACGGAGCGACCGAGAACGGAGGAGAAGTCGAATTTCGTCGAACTACATAGTTTCGTGTGTGTGTGTGTGTGTGTTTCTTTTTGTGGCTTCCCGCGGAGCCTGGGTGAGTGAAAGTTAATAGGAAAACAGAAGATACCGGAACCGAGACGCCCGAGTCCAATCGTACGGGCCCAACACGGCGGAAAATAAGCAACAGATGCGAGAAGAATAGAAACAGTTCCAAGGGACGGTACACGCCCGCACACACACACAACACAAAACACAAGACAACCGAACAGCAAGGGGATTAAAAAAATCCACCACCCCCTGGGGAGAAAAACCCCCCACGGGCACAGAAATAGTCCGACAGTCCGAG
>JAOEFI010013193.1:1754-21786 GCA_034621735.1 Anopheles plumbeus | reverse complement strand
GTCCTCATTCGGAAAACATTCATCCAACAATGGCTTTCAAGGTAGGTCTAGTCAAGCGGACCAAAAACAGGGCCCCCAAAAATTTACCGTAAAATGTCCTGTTTCAGTTCGTTCTACTCGTGGCATCCCTGGCATGTGCCGGCGCTGGGTACACCCCGGCCGACAACTCGCATTTCTCCTTCGGCGAAACCGTGAGCTACTCCAAGAACATTGCTCCCGTGCTGGGCAAGACCATCCTTCAGGCTCCTCAGCAGGTGTACCACAGCTACGGCCAGGCAGCTCCATCGGTTGTTGTCAGCAAACCTCAGGCCATCACGTACGCCCTTCCAGCGCAATACAGTGCTCCTCATTCCCTGTACCAGGCTCCGGTACTGGTGAAGAACATTGAGTACTCCGACTCTCTGTCCTATGCTCCAGTAAGCAAGACGATCCATGCCGAACCAGCTTACGGCAAGACGTTCCTTGCTGAACCAGCTTACGGCAAGTCTTATGGCATCATTGCTGAACCAGCTTACGGCAAGTCTTATGGCATCATTGCTGAACCAGCTTACGGCAAGTCTTATGGCATCATTGCTGAACCAGCTTACGGCAAGACCATCATTGCGGAGCCAGCCTATACCAAGACCCTGGTATCGGAGCCGATCTACACCAAGAACGTGTTCGCTGAGCCAATCTACAACGCCAAGACCGTGATCGCAGAGCCCGTGTACGGCAAGAGCATCGAGGTTGAATCAGTTCCGATCTATGGCGGAAAGGTTCTATCCTATGCGCCAAACGTTGCCTATGGAGGAAAATCTTCCCATGGATGGTAGATAGGATGCATCGCGATAGGATACTGCGCTCAGGAAGGACCCGCTGAATGATATGTGATTATTTGTGATAAAAATAAAGAAAAGTTTTTGGTTCAAATGTAATTCAGTGTAGTGAATTTTTTATTACGGTAAAGCTGCCAGTCCACGACTTAAACACGTTCTGGAAAAGGTTTTTGAAAAGCTCTGTGGAAACTGCTTTCGGAGGAGCAGACCTGGAGAACATTAGTAGCCGTCCAGGCGGTTCTAGAAATTTAGAAAAGATTTTCCCTTTCTGGAATCGTTGAAATCGTTGAGGATTTGTAGGCTTGTAAAATGCAGTCGATCGGTTCTGTGTTCCAGCTTCTCCATTTTATTTATTGAACTTTGTTTTGACTTTGCGAAGCGCTCTAAGACTATTCGTACACATTTCTATGTGGCAATTACTTAAGGTTTTTGTTGAAAACATGTCTTTACTTTTCTGTTCAATTTTCTATTTCTCTTTTCATTCCACGTTTTTTTTAAAGTTGTATAGTTTTAAATTTCCTATGAAAATGAAAAGGCTTACACACAAATTAAAGAACAAACATGTGAACAATGTCATCAGTATGTGCCATGAGCATGTTATATACGTTTCATTGTTGTAGTTTATGCTTCTTTATTGATATTTTAGTTCATAGTCGTAAGTAAAAAATGTTTCACGAGGAATTACGGTGCTCCATTATAATAAGTACGAACAGGCATTAATAGATATAACAATAAGTTAACTTTTATTCAATAATGGTCAATGCTTTACAGACACATACATCATAATCATCGGTTGAAAGGATTAACTATCCTGAGGCAATGAAAGCTCACCCAATGGAGCAGAAGTGCAGCTTCGAATTCGGAACGTCGTATTATATATAGATAACACGCCCTTCTCATTGAATTTATGCCAAGGACCAGACGAATTTACGTGCAAAGTTACTGCTCCATCAACTACCTTGTAATAAAGTATCCACGACGATCGGTACCGTGATGTTTGCTAGACGTATTGGAGTCATTTTACTCCATTTTATCGTTTCTTTTAGGAGCCTCCAGCGGCTCAACCGTAGGGCGAACCCTTTTACGGCCCTTTTTTATGGTGAGCAAAGTATCGATTAGGGGTCCGTTAAAAAATGCAGCAAGGTTCCCAGGGCCCAGGTGTACAGATTTTCAATGAATACACCTGCAGAAGCCGTTTCGGGGGAGCAATCCACCGACCACCATCGAACTCGAACAAAGTGCTCGCACTCTCAGAAAGACCCAGAAGCCTGATTGATCCGATCGAAATCGGACCGTTCCGAGTATGAATGTGCGGCAGCTTAATCTTAATTGAAGCCGAAAAGGATACCAGTGCGTTAAGCCGCAACTGAGTTGACACTGAATAGCGTTTGCGGGCAACACCGACCGCCATCGACGAACCAACACCATTACCCGAAAGGGAGGCCGAGGAAAAAGCAAGGAAATGGCAAAATAATACCCCCCCGCCGCCGAGAAAGAAACTGTCAAAAGTTCAAGGTTTCGCGACCGTGTGGTGGTGCTGGCGCGTTCACTAGGAACGCCGTGCCGTTGGCCGGCTCATGTGTAGGGAGGAACCCCCCTGGGTGTCCACCGGCAAGCCTTTACCGGTGTCGTTCCGTTCGTGGCCTTACGGGAAGTGAAACGAATTGCGGAGACTGGCGGAGAAGAAACAACAAAAAATGCCTGGGGACGAAACTTGTACTACTCGCACGTGTGAACACGGACTGATACTTTTGTCTGTGTGTTTTTTTTTTTTACCTTTCGTTGCGCTCCACATTTATCAATTACGCAACGTTGTATTGCAGAAATTAAATTTGCCACAAAATGCGGTTCAATTGTCGTGCAGATCGTTTAGTTTTATTGTCCACCAGCACTGCCGAGCGGTAATAGACTGATTAATCGGTTGTTGAAGGTTCGTCGCCTGCGTTGGACCGAAACCCCGGTTGAAGTCTTTCGTACACCGTCTTCCATCCGCAGTTTTGCCAGTAGTGGCGAATATAGGTTATGCACTCTCGTTGTTATATTTCCTGGTTAAAGTTTTACAGTAGCCGCAATGATGCGTTGCACTTTCGATTTTAGCTCCGACTAGAGTGATTAGGATATAAAGGATTACCGCGCAATGTGTTGTAGTACCATACAGAAGTAAGAACTGTAGACGGCAGCACTAACTTGTAGGAATCTTTGCCATGGCTTTCAAAGTAAGAAACACTTCGTCCAGCCTTATCATAAGTTTTTCTCACAAACATCCTTAAATTTTCCAGCTCATCGCAACCCTAGCCAGCCTAGCTTGCGTTTGCGCAGTCTACGCCCCGGAAGGTGTAAGCCTCCCGCACGCCGGTTATGAATCATCGCATGGCTCACTGTTTGCTGGATATAACTATGCACCCGAGGTCGGTGTACACAATGTGCATCCGTCGCTTCTTCGCCAGGTATCAGCGCCTCTGGCCACACACTACGCCAATCCGCACTTAGTCGTGGGCGGTGCCGTGCCACAACAGCAGGGCAAGACAACGATCACCAAAACGTTCGTGTCGACCCCGACGTACGTCACAAGCCACGTGTCGGAGCGGGTTCATGCGGATGAAGGGATCAACCACGGCTATGGCAGACATATTGTCGACGCCTTGCCCTCTCTCCCATTTGCCTATGATGCACATGTGTCCCATGGTGCTGAGTATGGTTGGTAAAGCGGATGAGAAATAAATTTGACCTTTCGTTTGCTTCAATTCCATTCCTACGTTCATATTTACTACTATCACTGTGAAGAATTATGAAATGAAAACATACTTGAAATCAGTACTTTAAGCGTTTTATTTATTTTTGTTCATTTACTATTAACCAAACCCACAAGCGGCCGGTAGTTTTAGTGCTAAAATAGCACCAAATTGAACGACGGCTATGCATTCAAATCTTGAATTGAGGCCCACTATACCACTTCTCGTTCAAATCGTTAACGGCTGGTGGATCAGAAGATTTGTTCTAAATATTACTTGCATGAAAATAAAGCCTGTGTTGATACTTGATTCATTTGTACTAAAAATTTCACTTCCGACGAAACGTCAAGGGAAGATGCCGAGCTTGTTGTCGAGTCGGTTCTGTTGTCAACATAGGTCTTTCCATTCTTGTTGTCAGTGCGTCTATCGGAACCGGATTCTACGGAATCCGATTCATCCCGACCGAATTGGAAGCCGCGATTCTTCATTTCCCTGATCGAAACAAATAGCCAATGTAAATACACGTCGGGGTTTACATTTGAGCGAAATCGAAAACATTTAGCGGGGTAAGTAGTGTGCGTTATCTGTTGTTATAATCCAGGGTGTGTGCGATGCTATTACCAAGGTACGAGGGTGGCCTGAAAAGTTTCTGCTAGAGCCTTGACACGTAGATGAATGTTTTCGAATACGGATGTGCATATTTTAATAGGTTCTAGATAAAATTTCAGGTGTAATGGGAGGACAGCTTTTATAAAAGTGTATTAAGTTAATAGGAGAAAATTCATGCAAATATGCCCTCCAACTATGTTAGGCTGGAAACTTTTCAGCCCACCCTCTGACTATGTAGAAGCCGGGGAAAAAATTCTAATTCGTTAACACTAACTTTATCATTAATGATTTGTGTAATTTCCACAAGTAAGGTTTCCTTTTTTTCATATAGCTTTAAATAGCATTTAAAAGGAAATTTCTTTATGCATAAATCCTTACAAAACATATGATTACAGCAGGGATGTCAAACCTGACATTGCTCGCGATAGTCCGTACCGCGCTGGGTTGATGTTTTCAACATTGAATTCCAGCATAACATTTGAAAGAGATTTTGATTGAAAAATTATATTGGTATTACTTTTTTTAAAACTTGTTTAATTATTTATAAGTTACGTTAGAACAAACCCAACAGTACAGACACACACTTGCACATTATTAGGTCTGTTGTTGGGTGGTTTGTGTTCTTTTCGATTATGGGTTCGAATATAAACTAGACCAGGTTCTACCTAGACCAGGTTAATTTTTCAACGAAAAAGGCTGTCGTCGGTTTTTCTATTCAATCAAGCAAGTTTAGAAAGCATATAAGTAAAATACCCCTGGCTAATAGTAGCTGTAGCGCTGATATATAGAAGACAAGTATTTCGTCTTTTTTTTAAATATAAATATGAATCATAGATTCAAGGTATTGCGTGGGTTGACAAACAGGAGAACTTGTTCGTCATGGCGCATATACGATTCAACGTCAGGAAGACTTATTCCTGAACGTGTAGTTTATTCTCGTCAGGAGCATGCGGGATGAAAACGTGTTCATAAAAAGGATTCCCCCTGCCGACAAAAGGGTGCGCGCATAACGAATAATACTGACCCTTGAGTGCGGCACCTCACGTTGATGATTATGATGCTGTTGTTTACATCACAAATTCTGGACAGTCTTGTATATCACGAATGCAACTAGTGTTAAATGTTTTGTTTGAGGATTTTTCTTGTTATGTTCATTGATGTTGTTGTACGTCATGTTATGATATTGAACCTTTTTCTATAACTGTTTATGCTATGTTCAACATAAATCGACGTCAAATTTTCAATCGTCCGAATAGTGTAATGAAGCACCAGGGGACAGAATTCATGCTACGAACGGTCTATGTTTACTAATCATTAATCGTCGTTTGGATTAAATTGTCGAATTGTTCTGGAAAATAGCATCTGGAAAATTGTTCGAATGCGAGATTTTGTTTTTTTAAACGCTCTCAAAACTAATAGTCAAACTGGACACGTGTAGGATACTCTATGCTTCCCAGCTACACCAGTTCCCTTTCCGTGTTTCAACTCTCTTTAGGCATCTTCAATTTCGTTTTTGTTGGCAGCAAGGCGTAAGATGTAATGAATGTCATTGGTGTGGGGCTGGGATATCACATTCTTTCTTCTGCGAGGCGGCTGCACGGGTCCAATCCGTCTTCTTGGTCGTCTTTGATCCGTTTTTTTTTTCAATTCTCATTCCATCCATTCTTTCCTTCTTTCACTGGTTCTTTATTTTAAGAACAAACTACAGAGAGGGAACGTCTAAGAACAAAGTTTGAGATGTACAAAAAACGCTTCAGCGTCGAACCTCCAGCCCGCCGGGAGATGCCCGCTTGCACCTCGCACCACGCACCCTTCCTCCCGCGCCCATAGTGCCCATCGATGGAACAGGTTTTCCGATCAACATTCACCCATCATCATCCGCAGCAGCCCTCTCGTTGCCGAGGAGACCACCGTTCGCTGTGCACTCGTTCAAAAGCATAAGTTTAACGTTTGGATGCGGACTGGTATTGCAGAACGTCGCGCCCTGCTCGTCGTTCTCCTCCCTCTACCGTGGACACGCCTGGCGGCCTGGTGGCTGTCGGTTGATCGGGTTGCTCTGGTGCTAGCAGATCCAAACGGCATGCTGCTAATCGCCAGTGAGCCGATATTTGGTTTCAGGTGTGGCGATCATTTTCCGAACTTTGAAATTGCGCGTCTTGCCCGAAATGGCGAGGTAAGGATGACACATGAAGAACAAGAGAAGGCGGTTGACATCGGTGAGCCGGCTCAGCCAGGCAGGCTACCAATTTCGGCATCGCAGCTGTTGGAATGAACCAATGAGCTTTGTCGCAATGGTCAGAAGGCAAATACTACGTCTGCTGGGGCCTACTAATATTCTCGATACTGGAAAATCTTCTTAATGTCTAGAAGATGTTTTATTTCATAACTTCATTGAGTTTCAATCATTCTATCCCAAACTTTGGTACATTCAATCATATGCAGTTATGTGTGAAATCCATGTAAAACAGATTTCGCTATATTATTCGGATGTGCTCTAAAATACATTGTGGGGCAATGAGTACAGTTAACACCTCACCTATAATGTTAGTACGATTGATAATTCCACTAGTCGACATTTAACATCGTCCCTTGAAGACGGCCCTCTAGGTACCCGCAACAAAAGCAGCAGCTTGACGCAACCCGCTTCTGGCTTGACGGGTAATTTGTTGCCGTTTTTCTGTATGGATTTATGTTTGATGCACTGCTGAAGCACTTTTCCTGTATCTAATGAGACAAACGGCTTGACCAGCTTGGGGCCTGGGCCAATTTTTTTTTATCGTCAAGCCAACGCATATAAGTTTTTTTTTTCATTTCGAAATCGGTATCGTTTGCGTCGTCGCCACAGTGGATGGTAGTTGTGTGTGTGCAGCAGTCTCGGCTCAGCAGTGTTAGTACTCTCGCGACGGGCTTCATCATGTACGAGCGAGACAGATGCCTTGTACTCTTCGTAATGGGTTGGTTTCGGTGCGTTTAGTTGCTACTTTTCGAAATCAAACATTTGGAACATTATTTGAAGTAGTCTGAAAACAGTGTAACTGTTCGTAAGTGGCGTCAATTTTTTGCTGTCTAGAATCGACATATTACAATCAAAACAAAAAACTTTATGAATCATTCTGGAATGATGACGCCGAATAGCTATGTAACTGTTAACCCGGCGTTTCTTGGTTGGGCCCGTGATTTTTTTTAAACCTCTAACACATCAATTTTGACAGATGTGTGTTGATGTGGGTTGAGTATACACAATAAATCTTCAAGTGGAAATATCTGTATCACAATGTTATTATGGGACCTACAGCTTCCCACTCGGCAAATCATTATTTCAAATACCCATTTAGCCATTCTATTTATAATTCGTATTTATGAACATTTGTGATGAATGAGCGGGCAAACGGACAAACTTGCCATCTCCTTTTTCTACATGTAAGGCGATAAGATAAGATAAGATGACTTCTAACATTCTGGGTTCATATCTGAAGTTAACACAAAGTAGACAGCAAAACAAGTCGTCCGTTTTTTATTCTTTAACGTGCGAACTGTCACAACAAACTTCGTGTAGATTAATCCACAGCTCGTTTCCAAAACATCAGATATTGGCTATAAGAAATGTGTGTTTTCTCCACTATGATATTTCCACCAGCAACGTGGGCCCCTGGAGCCAGGTGGGTTACGGAAGCATCCCTCAGTAGTTGGCCCTTGAAGTAAGATTTTTCTTGGCTTCGCGGTGAAATTCCCAATACCTAATAGACATACCGTTTTGCGTACCGGCCAGAGGTTTTGTTCTGTTACCGTTCTTCACTGTGTGTGTTCGCACGTAGCCACCTCTCGATCCTCGATCAGTCCCGCGGGTCTCGTCAGACGCAACGGCCACCCTCCTCTTCAGCTTGCTTCCCCATTATCTTACTATGTACTATGTTTTTTACATCCACCCCCTCTCGTCGGTGGGCTGAGACTCTTCTGTTTGCTTCCGTTTTGTTTTCGACTTCTCAACCGCCCTCCGAGCGCTTCTTCGACGGAATATACGTCAGCGCCTTGAATGCGCCTGCCACCTACCAGCGAATGTCCAAGGCCTTCCTCAAGCAATCCGCTCCTGGTCCGGAGATGATGGCTGAGCACACAAACGACAGTACGCGCGGATAGGAAATGGACCAGACGCAAATCGCCATCGCGCCTTCATAGTGGCGAAGCGGAACGCCGCGGCGAAGTTTGCGAAACGAAACAAAAAGAATGACCCTCAAACGAAAAGAAACTTTGCCCCTCTGGTTTCCGCTGATCCGATCCATGCGGGCCCTGCCCTGAGCTGCGACGCTTCGGCGGTTACTTTTCTCATGCGTTTCACCAGCTGAGCGTCGTGTTCCAAGATAATCTTTGAATCATTGCATTTGTTTCATAATGATTCCCTACATATTTTCACGTTTATTATCCTTTTATCACAATAGAATATAACTTATTAATCAATTGAAGTAGGAAATAAACATACAACTAACAGCAATTCTGTATTAAGAAGTAGTGTTAGCATTGAACATCGTTTTCATCGTTTAAAATAAAATTACTATTGTTTGTACATTGCACGTCAATGCAGGATAAAAATTAGTACAATTTTCGCACGTCACCCCTGAACGCCCGCGTAATGTTCATCACAAGGAAAGCTGCGATGCGGTTGCTAGGGGTTTCTGATTCTGAGTTTATGGCTCGTTTGGTGTGGTGGTGGTGGTCGCCGTCGTATCGTTCGACAACGTGTGCGTGCGTACCTTTTGTTTGTGTAGTATTTTTCCTTTGCCCCCTCTTCCACCTGGATCTTCTTTGAAACCTTCGCGTCATCTTTGCTGACCTTTTTTTTCGTTTGTGTTCCTTATATATAGACGAGCGTACTAAATCCACACTCATTGTGCGCATACGAATGCGTTCTGACGCATACTACTGACAAAAAATATGAAAGTGTTTTTCTCTCATTGCTTCTCTGTATTTTTTTTATAAGATTTACAAAATATGTTTCCGTTGAACACGGTTGGATATTAAACTGATACTATAGATATTACGATCATCACAATTATATCATTTCGTGGGTAAAAATTATTTTACGGAAAATAAAATGACTGGAAACAGCCACGAAACTCTGCTGCATAGCCCAAAAAAACGTATCCACTTCTACCGTGTATATTGAGGGTGGTTGGGATGCGATGCGGCGGTGGAACAAATAGCCAAGTGTCGATGTGTTCGTGTACATCACAAAAATAAAAATAAAACACAGCGAAAAGGCCTCGGGTGAGCGGAAAAGAGATGGAAGACGCTGACCCACCACCGGGCTTATGTATTTCCATTTTGTGCACAATGAAAATGCGTGCAATGCTGATGCTCTATGTGGCTCTATGTAGATCTATGTTTTATTCTTTGCTTTAATCTTTGGTCTCTTTTTCATTACCCGCGTGCGGGAAAGGAAAGTTGGGAAAAGCGTGCTCGACAGTATGAAGCGTCAGAGAAGCAAGTATTTGCCATTGCAGTCTTCAAAAAATGACAATTGGGAATAACGTGTTCAATTTGACCATCTAGTGGGAGAGAACAAGGAAACGACTTGAAAAAAAAGAAGGTTTTAAACTCACAATGATATTATTGTCATATTTCGTAAAACATTATAACATCCTCGAACGGGTACGAATCCTTGCTCGGTGAAATTTAAATCAATGCCTTTAATGTTGTACTATTCCTGTAAATGCTAAAGAACAGTCGTTGCAGCAAACGTTAGCAAATAGTGCTAACCTATTCTAATCCACCTGTTCAGTCAGCTGCAAGTATCTGCGAGCCGCACATAAACATAATCAGATAAAAGCTGCTGTCATGCACAATCATGTAAAAGATGAAAGGGTGTTTTGGGTGTTTTCCTCAAACTGAAGCATATCAACAGTTTCATCCTTAGGCACTGGGCCTTTGTGTTTCTACACAGGTAATAAATAATATGTGCAGGTTCTAGGATTTGAGGCAAAAAATTAAACATTAACCACAGTACAATTTGATTCATTTGTGCATTTAATGTTTGCTAATTTTCGTGTCTGTTCATATCGAAGTAAATTATTGTTTAATTTAAAGAAAATTGAGCATTTTTCGAATTTGCTGGTATTGCCTTCCACAATTTCGTCTAACTGGATACTGCTGCAATTGGCTTCGATCGGATCGTCGAATCACCAAACGCTGTCTCGTTCGCTCCTGTGGCGAGCAAGCCATGTTAAAGCATGCACATTTGTTGTTGAATCGGGTAGTGGTACCTTTTCCTCGATTGTTGTTTTTTTCTTCTCTCTTGTCTCTTTCTTTTTGCTGCGTTTTGTAGCCTGCTCTGCTGCCTCAAGTACGCTTCTATCCTGCTCCGTTGCTCGCGATGCCGCGTACTCTTGCGCTTGCCGGCTGCAGCGGTGCTAGGGTGTGTGCGTCTGCTTGCCTATGGGCTAGGGTGTGTGTGTGCACCGTAGTTCAACACACACACACAATCGCACTCGATGGTACTTTTGATGAAAAAAACGCCACGGATGGGGATGAGTGTGTGTGTGTGGATGTATCTGGTGGAGTATGGAAAAGCGAGGAAATTTTTTATTTACTTCTCGCTCCTACTCCAGGTAATCGGTGCGTTTTGCTACCCCAGCCCTAGTTACATACTTTTTTCACCCCTTCTCGCTTCTGACGTTTCGTAAAGATAAGCATCCCTGCTGCCGTCGTGTAGTTCCGTCTTCTTTCAGTGTGCTGCGAAAATAAATTCTCGTTTTTTCCGTTCCGTTGCTGATGATTTTTCGTTAGCAGATCTGGGATTTGGGTTGGAGTTGCTGTGCGATTCCTGCCTTTTACATACTGACACTATCTATATATATAGTCAGCCTTATGTGCACACCGGCGCGAGAGGACGAACGTTAATGCGATGTACATATATTTTCGTATTCGATTTTTCTCTCCCGGTTTACTCGCAATTCAACCTGCACGCATCGCCATGTGGAGCGACGAGGGCAGCAACGGTGGCAAAACGCGAAGAAGCAAAATGTGATCGGTGGAGATGGTCAGAAAAAATGCGATAGTTTGAAATGCTTCGGGGGTAAAATCACTGTCGTGTGGGTGCGAGAGTGTTGAAGCTATCGACGCACAGACACAAGCAAAGGTGGCAAGCTGCTCTACCCGCACCGTGTTTTCCGATATTTTCTTTTTTTCGTGGAACCATCGCCCAATTGGTGCATGTGTTTTTGATGCCGTGGAAGCGTATTCAAACCCAAGAGCAGAACCACCGAAAATGTGTGTGCGAGAGATAGAGAAATAAATAGAAGCATAGGAAATGTAGTATTGTAAAGCCGGAGGAAGGTAAACGTCAGAAATGGTCGAAAAAAATCCTTGCTTGCGCTTTTCGGCGCTTCCCACACGCACACTATGACTGCTTATTATGACCGCTAAAAAGGAAAATAAAGCAAAGGGAAGAACATTTCACTCACACTTTATTTCGATTGCTCTCCTTTCGAATAACCTCTTGTTTCCCATTTCTACCGCGAGTGGAAGAAGAAGAAAAACGAAAAAATGAAAACACAAATGTTTCCTTGCATTTCTACAGCGGAGCTGCAAATACTCGCTACAGTAGGCCCGCGAGAACAGCACAGCGAGTGTGTTTTGATCATAGTCCGGTCTTTTTTGATGAGTCTTCAATGTGTTAGTGCGCGAAGTGGCAGCAGTCGCGTTTCGTACGCGAATGTCGTCGCACGTACACTCCCGCATACAGGTACATCGTAGTTGCCATCGTGCAGGTCGGAACGCTCAACACTAATCAGAAGTATTTGGACGTCCGGTGAGTTGTGTTGTGTGAGCGCGTCAGTCAGCTCGAGACTGTGGCAATTGCCGTGTGTGAACGCGCTGGTACACGTTAACTGCGTTTTTCTTGCGAGGATTGGACTGTGGAAGAGAAAATATTTCACCGAAGTTGCAACGAGTTGAAAAGGGTATAGTTTTAGGACTTACTTTCTTACTTGCATTGTACATTAGTGTAACATCACCATGTAGAAGCTGCAGCCGGCTTTCGGGTACAGTGTTTGAATTGCAAGGCTGATTTGACTGCAGAGAAACCTTCAGTGATTTACCCACTTTTTGTTGAGTTTGACGATCTGTTCAAGTGCTAGGCGACAAAGTGTTTTTAAGTTTATTGGTATAATAGTTCCAAGGCAAATCTAGGTTACCGCTAAACAGTTCAACTATTTGTGGAACATCTGCTAGTTGTATTCCCATTATGCATCTATAATTAGAATAATGGCTTTTTCTCGTTTTCGACAATGCACTGCAGAATCAAAATCGAACATTTCCTATGTTGTCTCTGTGTGGTATTCAATCAATGAATAATAATTCAGTTTGTTCAGTGAATTCCTGTAGCTTACGAAATAATTGTAAACGATTTTCGTTGTTGACTGTCAGTCGGTTCAGTTTGCCATGGGAAATAGTTGTTCAATTTTTCAGCATATTGACACGTACTTCTCGTTCAGCGTTCATCCGCCCGAGTACAACACAGTTTAGCAATTTTTTTTCATTTTCCTAAAAGAATCGCCCCCCAACACCGTGGAACGAACATTTGTCGACTGCTGCGTTTCGCGTTTATTTGGAGTGTATTACCACAGCGACGTGTTCGGTCTTCTCGTTTGCACCCCCTCGATCAAGGAAAGGCGAAGTGAGAAAAGCGGCTACCGGAGGGGCGGAGGAGCGAAGGGACGTTCGATTTTGATATCTTCTGTGTTTCCGTGTGTGTGCGTTCGTTCAGCATAACCCGCGGTCTTCTTTTGACGCGCGACCCGCGCGCAGCCCGTTTTCGTGTGTAGTTGTGTATGCACACCGTCAGCGGTAATTATTATCAACAATTAGGACTGGATCGCACCAATACACAAGCGAAGCGTGAAGTTGTACGCTGTACAGTGTTCTGATTCGAGCGATAATCGCGTCGTGTGCCTATGTAGAATAGGTCGTTCGTTTTGCTTTACTTTTAAACATGTTTCAAATGCTTGGAGAAAAGGTATCGAGATATTGAAACTATTTCGATGCTAACTTTTATATGGGGTATAACATGAGTTCAATAGTTTGATCAACATGATCAACAATGATCAACAAAAATAGATACTATTTATCTATGATTGCAAAAATGTTATATAAGTTATAAAAAAAATCGAATTCAAGTCGTCATGTTATACGAAATGTTAATTTGAGGTTTTTCTGCTATCTACATTGTCCTTAATCGTATCGACATTCGTAAATTTTTGTGGATGCAAGATTTGTTTTGTGTTCAGAGACACTTGTTGAATTCTGAATAATACAGTAATGTTTTTTCGCACCTATTTCCAATTCTCAAATGATGAGAAATTATATATAGTAGGTTCCATATTTTATCTATTTGTTAAGGTTTTAATGTTATATTATAAAGATTTTACCATCCTGTTATTCGAATTGACCTTTTGTACAAATGTACAAATTTGTTATTCAAATTCTGTCAAACTTACTGATAAAATCTTTTCTAACAGTCTTTCTATATTTTTTCTATCTTTTACAGAATTCCCACCATTGACACTGCTGTACTTTTAACGTGTACTTCATGAAGTGTATCGTCCTCAACACAAATAACAGTGTACTAGTGTTTCGCGTGACTTGTGTGCATAGGAACTCTGTGTGAGCATTGTGCGATGCAATATTGTGCATCAACATCTTAGTTGGAAGGAAGTTCGGAAATTTTTAAAGATAATTTCAATCCAGGCATTCGACGGTCGTTGGACAGGTGAAGAGTGGAAAGCAACAACGTGAAAGCAAGTACAATCTGCACCGTGTGTGTTTGCCGAATTCGTAGGACGCATCTGGCAAGTGTTTTCTACTATATTTTCGTGTATGTGGCGCTGGAGCTTGTGTACGTGTGCAGAGAGATTCCGCAAGAGATAGCCAGAGAAACAGTGTGGGTGAAAAAAGCGTGTGCTGGCTGCCGTGTTTCCGAGAAGGGAAAGCCGAACAAATCCTGCTCCACCACCTGCACCGCACCACACATGCCGGAAGAGGTGCGCGGGCGTGGTGTGCGTAGTCAATAGCCAGCTGATCGTCAAACTAGTGCGTGCGGGTTGCTCCAAATCAGCTCGCGATCGCTCGATCTCCCCCCCAGCCGGGTGCGAGTGTGTGTGTGCGTGTTTATCTGCCTGCGTGAATGTGCATGTGTGTAGGGAGTGCACCGGTGAGATTGTTTCGTGACAAGTGAGTCCACATCTCGCGCCACACCACACAACAGTGTGTCGGTCGGTTGGTTGTGCGCAGGGGCGAAAAAAGAGGGCTCTTTTTTTTCGAAATATTAATTTTTGGTGGCACGGATACACACCGCTGAACGCGCGTGAGTGATCTGTCGCGAAAATGTACGCAAAGGGCAAAGGGACAGCGGTGCCGTCCGATGCACAAGCTAGGGAAAAGTAAGTATTTTGAACATTTTGTTTAGATTTTTTCACATATGCGATCGATACAGGGTAAATGATGCGGAAGGTGAAAAAGCATACATCATTTTATAAAATATAATTTGTTTTTCACTCGACTGTAAACATTTTAAACGAATTGGCGGGGTGTTTTTTTTAAAGGGATTCCTAAAACACCAAATGAGATATGTTACATGTTTATAAACGATACCGTTTTTTTGTATGAACTGCTCTTTCCAATTGGCATAATTTCGTTTCATTCGAAGAATAATGCTATGGAAATAATAAAAAAAAACATGATAAGAGATTCAGATTCAGATAAGAGAAATCTCTTTGGGTTGTGAATCGCCTTTGAACGTTCGATTGTAGTTGCTTTGTTTGCTTCAGCAATTACCTCTACTATTACATTTTAACAATACATTTTCTGTGGGCTTAAGGATTGTTGTATCCCCGATCATTTTCTGCTGAATGTTCCGTCGTTGAACACAGGAACTATTGCACAATGGTCAATATTCAATGACAGGGAGAGTTTAGAGTTATTTCAGAGACATTAGCATATTTCGCGAATCTCGTTGCTGCTGAATTAATTCTGATGTGCAATAGATGTGTCGACAATAAATAGCTCCATCGGCCGCATTCCATTTATTTATTTTTCACACAGACAAGCATTATCCTTCCACATCTCTCTTCCGAATCACACGATCAGGGATAGGACGCGAAGTTGCTCGTTTGTTGTACCCGCAAGGCAAAAGTAAAGTATGTTGTGTTTCAGAAGGGCGAGAAAAGACAGGGCGCAATTCAAAAGCTGCTCCCCTTCGGCGCGAGATAGATTTGCCAACCTTGAACGTCTGATCGATTCTCCTTCGTTTCTTTGTTCCTCCCAACGGTTCATTACCATCATTCGCCCGGCGCGGCGGAGTTGTGGCATTTTTTGTTGCTTTGCGATCGTCTTCCAGATCCTCCGGAAGCGTGGCATTTCGTCGATCACCATCGTCTCTTTATTTATGTTGGCTCATAAAAAAAAAAAACCCACCGTGATCCGGGGCCGATCGCCGCCGCGTATGCAGCCAGTGTGTGCTTTATCACTGTTTTTGACAGTGTCTCTTCTGAGTCTTCTTCTTGGTATGGAACTTCGCGCTGATATGAAGAACGTCATGTAAGGTAGCGGACGTCCCGAAACCGAGGCAATACATAAAGAAAAACCCAGGACGCGGGTTGTTACCGAACACTTTGTTCAGCTGGAGGGAGAAGAAGGACATTCGCAGTATGCAGAATAACAAATCCGCATACCTAGTTCCTGTTCTTCCGTCACATCATTATCACAGGATCATCGATCGTGATGATCGTGAAAAATTTTATATTAGATCGTTTACGGTCCATCACCGGTTGCGCAATTATTTTTACTATAATAATAACTCTGGTATTCATGTTCGTCTTAACCAAGACAGGAATAATGTTTCCCTTAAGACATTGTTGCAGTCTAACGTTCGTGAATTGGTTGAAAAAAAAAATCATATGACTGCAAACGTGTTTGTCCCGTACGTGGATGTCCTAAAAATATCCCCAATTTGTTTTTACTTCTGTATCGAAGACTGCTGCGGCGTGGCGTCTATTTGCAACAACAACAAAACTAATGACGTAGCTTTGTGCCTCGACGACGACGACGGCGGCGGCGGCGCCTGCATACGTGTGTGACAACTGGTCCGCCGGATTGTAGTCCGTTCGGTTGGCGTTGGAATTTCCCTTCTCGCCCCGGGGCGAGCTGCTGCTGGCTGCTTGCGGTACTGTTCAGCACGGCGTTGTATAACGTTTATGAGCGCATTCGAACGCGGCTCCATCCGTGGCGTTTTGTGCGAACCATTGCCGCTCTCTAGGTGTACCCGCGGTACTGTGTCGTAACCACCCCCAGTAAGTCTCGTTGGTATCCAAAAAATACATTGCGACAGTTGAAGGAAGCCGGGGGCCGGGAAGGTGGCCAGAAGGGCCTGGAAACTTACGACGGGGGAAGAAGAATTGAGATCCTTCGCGGCGGACGCGAGCTTAGAAAGACGTTTGTTTACATCGCGTTCACCACTTGACGATAGCCATCTCGGTCGGTCGGGGTCGGTGTGTTGGCGCAATCGAGGAGGCGCGCGCTGCTTGTCTCTTGTCGTGCAGTCGCGGTAGTCGCCGTGTCTCTCGATTGTGGTCGATGGTCGGTCGTCTCTCTGGCAATCCGTCGTCTCGTCCCGTCACCGGGAAAGTTACACCAATACCACGCGACAGCCCTTGGCTCCACGCGCGCGCGACCACAGTGGTGGACACAGAGATAGTGGAGGCGGTTCCTTTTGGGTGCGATCATTTCGCTATTCGAATGGTGCCCGACTTTCCGTAGCCTTCAGCCAGAGAGGTCGGTGATGTATCTGCGGTTTTCGATCGATAAACAAACCCTCACGGAACGGTAATGCGCCGGGGTGGGATCGTACTACAGCGACTGGCGTTTCACATGCTCTGTTTGTAACAAATTTGGAACATGCTGAACCGGCCCCTATTCTGTTTGTCTTATTTATTGGATATAAGATAAAATAATCCTGATGTGAGTGAACAATGTTAAAAATGAAAAGCTTCCCATGAAACAGCAGGTTGACGTATTGCTGGTTAACCTGCGGGGTCAACATTTGATCGTTAAGATCGAATGATCTTACCACACGCGATCACCAAGGCCGAATTTGTAAAGATGCTTGAGAAATTGCGAAGACTAGGGTGTTACGCCACGTGTTTTTGTTTTGCAACACTTTACGTCAATGTGGAGAGGCCAAAGACACCTTTGCGGCACCATTACGTGCAAGGGACGTAGTAGACATTAGTACATCCAACGGACAACATTTTCGGCTGCTGGTTTGTGCATAAGAAGATGTTTTTAAACTATCTAAAATGGCTCACACATCAACATACTGCCTTATAACATGCGGGTGTATACTTTAGATGAAGGGAATGGTACTGGAACTGAATAACTCCGGCTGTACAAGACCTGCTTGACAGTTGCAGGATATCTTTCTTCGAATCTCAACTAGAGTGTCACAGAATTCGGATGGCCTGTAGTAAAACGTAGTCGTAGTAATATCGATTGCATCATTGATTCAAATTTGTTGAAAGAAATTTAACCATTTATTATTGTTTTCCAATCTATGCAACATCAAAATGCAGTATAGCTCAGCAGTCTTAATTTTGTCCATCGCAAATACACCCATTGTGCACTGGTTACTCCGCTGCCAGCATACAGAGAAAAGTTTTTCTCCTGAATTCGATCGATTGACCAAATATTTTCGTGCAGTATTTGAAAGACTGTCATTCGCCATTGAGAGAGATCCTCCGTAGCAAAGCAGCAGTCCATACGCCACTGCTTCGTTTGCCACTGCTATAGAACCGTTTAACGCCATGCGGTAGAAGTTGAACGCTTATATTAGTATTCGGAAGCAATAGTTAGACTTCGACTCCTAAGGACATCCAAAAACTTTCTCTTTTTGGGCGAAGCTTCAGCGCGAAGAATAAACTTGCCGGGGAACTCAGCCCAGAGTTTGCGAAGGACCTATAGAACAATCGCGCTGTGTGGGGCACCTGCGACGACTCTCATTCAGTCGCCGATGAGTGACAAGAAGATACATAAATTATGTTGTAACTATCTCCGTGCCTATATAGTCGGAACGCATATGTGGAGGAGAATGAATTGGTTAAGGAGGGACGTGGCACTGGCAAATGGTGTGACACATACTAATCTAACTCCTCCACATAAGGGCAACACTCTCGGGTATCTACTACTCAAAAAACTGAGCTACCCATGGATGTGTTGAGGTATGCGAATAGGTTTGTATGTATATCCTATTGTGTACATGGGTCGCTACCCGCATCATTGCGCCTACAACCGCCGTTCGTTATCCTTTCGTGTCGGAAGAGTGAAGGAGCTAGAACAACGGAAACGAACGAGCGAGAGAGAGAGAGAGAGAACTTAAAAAGAGACAACTGAAAGCGAAGTCTAGTAAATCCTCCAAGGATATGAACTGATGACGGTTTTGGAAAATCTTCATGGTAGGTGGGGTGGCCCGGACGCCCGACAGAGGTGGTATTTATTTGCTATCTGCCGTCCCATGCTCTGTCTACACAGCGAGGTGGAGACGATGAGGTGGCAGAGTATGCTGGATACATACACGTTTTTTTTCTCGCTTCCAGTGACGTTCTATACAACGCCGCTGTGTAGAGTGTTGCTTTGAATGGTGCGTTCCTCTTTAATGCCAACCTGCCGCCACGTTTCTCTCCGGCATTAAAGTTTTCCGATACTTCAATCTGAAGCGCTTTTCCTGTTACAGCAGGGTGGGAGTCGTCTTTTAGGGGTTCGTAAATCAATGACATTGTTCAGTGGAAATGTCCAGTTTAGTTTAAAAAGTGTATAGGTCACGAGGAAAGATTCTCATGATTCTTTGGGAAATAATCAGAAATAACATAAACTATTGAATTTAAACGACATTGCATACACACGTGTTGTTGACCATATGGCTCCGAGGTATGCCAAAGAAAAGTATGTTTGCCCCCCTACACGTGAATACATTTTCCTTCGACTCATGACCGGTGTGGAACAGAACAGCAAACGAACAAAACGATCCGAGGGTTCTTGATTAGAACATCAAAACAACTGATAACGGTTCGGTTTCCAGCTGCTCCGATGAAGGAATTCAATGAAGGCGTTTGAGTGGGGAGTGGGTTGGGGTGGATGTTTCCTCACTTTTCAACGTTTTATATCTGGAGAGCTTTCACCGAGAGAAGAGGAGGGAGGTGTATTCTTTCGTTCGTGATGCGATTATCATTTCCGTAACCTCTTGGGGGATTAGTATTGGATTAAGAAAGAACAACAAAATCAACGCTGATGAATGCATATCCTGGTGTCCCGGTGTCCTGGTGTCCCGGTGTCCCGGTGTCCCGGTGTCCCGGTGTCCCGGTGAGCAGATTGTTCAGGAGTACGGATACGTATGGTTTACAGGGTTCCGCTAGCCAGTTTGGAATTTCAACCGATTTGATCGAATTCGTCTAAAAAGGAAATCCGTATATCTCACCGAAGTATATGATTTCCATCGTTTTAATTTTGATTTTTGTCTGAGTCACAATTGCCAACTTCTGATGTACACACGCCCGTTTGGAGTTTCAACAAGTAGTAGAACCCTGTATCTACTTCCAGTTTGTGATCAAGTGTCCTTTCATCCGGTGGAGTCGCCTGGCCTTTGATGAGTATTCCACCTGCAGAAAGGTGGTTTCGCATTTGTACTCACGCAACAAGTAAAGCAATGCTGCTGCAGGACGACACTGAAGCATTCGCCTGATAGAAGCCCACTTTATCTTGAGATCAAAGTATCGTATTGTTCCAGAATTTAATCAATAATCTATTTGATACATGAATTCCCCGAACTGCACCGCC
>JAOEFI010013042.1:0-21936 GCA_034621735.1 Anopheles plumbeus | reverse complement strand
GGGGGGGGGGGGGTAAAAAAGATCAGACAGCAACTGGACGCGGACCCGTTTTCTCACAAGCGCGCGAGTCGCTGTCGGGCGGGAAAACATCCCCAAGGAGGCAAGTCGCGCCACGTCACTTTCGACACCCGCCGGCAGCCTTTTCGTGCGCACGTGTGTGACCGGGCGTTCGTTATGCAATCTCATTTGGACATGTCACATCTCATTAGTTTGAAGAGCTTTCCAGGGCAACGAGAAAGAGATAGTTTTGCGGGCCGACAGTTGTATGCATAGCGTCCGCGCATGCCGTCCCGCGGGAATGTTGTTTTACTCACTCGTTTCACCACATATTTCCAGCGTGTAGGTCAGCGCTTCTCAAGCACACTTCCGCCACCGATCTGCGGTGTCTTTCGTGACGCAACTGTGTACGGAACCTGAATGGAAAGTAAGAAGGTGGCCAACCAGCTGTTGCTCGGAACTCCTCCGACTTCGCTGGCATCGTTTGACGTCCCGGGAATGCGTTTCACGTAACGTGATGTTATCAACCAAAAAAAAAAGTCAATGTAACCTTTACACTGCTCGGGCACGAGCCGCTCACTCCGGAAGCCATAGACTCGCACTATCCAAATTTCTTCCATTGTGCAGGGTGCGGGTTTTCGAGCAGACCTGCCACGAGGCTGACCTTTTACGTCCGAGTTCGTGGTAGGGCTGCAGTTTTACGCAGGTGACATCCGTTATGATGGCAGGATGGGAGGTTACGAATAGCGATGCTCGAATGTTCCGAAATCACGTTGACTTGTGTAACTGCTGTTTGGAACTTTTAATAGGGCTTCGTTTTCATGAACGTTTCGTTACAACACGTTACACCCCCGGGCGTTCGACATTTTGCCAAGAAATGCAGCACAATCATTTGGTTTTGTAATCTAACCTATTTCGTCACACGCTACTCACCTACATCGCAAATGCTCATCAAACTTTTTACCATTTGATAAGGCAGCTGCTCTACAGTAAATAAGTACAGAAAACAACAAACTCAAATTCGAATCCATTAGTTAACCAACTAAAGAGCTAGATCCTCCATCTGGACCTCACACCATCTTTAATCTGGAGTAAGAGTAAAGCACTCACAACGTTGTTGCAGCGTCCGGTTGCGCACTGGAGAACTTCTACATGTTCCCTAATCTCGCCAAATGGCTGACAGCTGCATTACCGTAAAGTTTGATAATTATGCTAAAGTGATTAAAGTGAAGTGATTTGATAATTATGCAAAAACTCATTTAGTTTGCAATACTTGTTGATATACTATAATAAATAAAGTGGGCGACACGGTGACACGTCTAATGGGGAACCACAGCGGGCCGAAGTGCGCCAAGAGGAGACTCGTTTCGTCGGTAGTTGAGTCGATCCTCCGGTACGCGGCCCCTGTGTGGCATGGGGCGGTGGATTCCCGGGAGGTGCGCAGGCTTCTGTGGAGGGTACAGAAGAATCACGCGACCAAGGCTGCGTTCGCATTCAGGACGGTCGGGTACAAGGCGGCTGTCGGCTGTATTGGCTATTGCCAATATTGTCCCGATCTGCCGAATGGTGAAGGAGGACGCCCGCTGCTACCAGCGTTTGGGGGATGCTGACGGGGGCCCTGAACCATCAGCAGGTCCGCAAGGAGGAGCGGGTCACCACCTTGCGCCTCTGGCAGGAGGAACGGCAGCTAGATGCGAATCGGCCAACAGCTACGAGATACGACAGATGGAGCTTCCGGGTCATCCCGGACATCCAGGCGTGGCATCTTCGGAAGCATGGAGATGTGAACATTCACCTGTGTCAGGTGCTGTCCGGACATGGATTCTTCCATGACCACCTGCACTGCATGACGTTTGCGTCGTCCCGGAATGCACGCGATGTCCCGGAGTGCCGGAGACGGCGGAGCATGCCGTCTTCGAGTGTCATCGGTTCGCTGATGTCCGCGCGACCTTCTTGGTGGAGGAACCCGAGACGCAGTGACTCCAGACACGCTCCAACACCTCCTCCTCCGCGGACAGGAAGAATGGAGCCGGATCACTGAGGCCACGACGCGCATCACGTCGGTGCTCCAACAGGATTGGAACATAGAGCGTGCCAATCTGGCGGCCGCCACACAGCTGACCGCAGTCACAGTTGCAGCGGAGGCCCGCGAGGCCACTCGCAGAGCACGGAACGACCGCCGCAACGCTCGCCGGAGAGAGCGGACTGCTGAACGCAGGGCGGAACGGGAACGGCTCACGCCACCATGAACCGTTCGCCGAGCAGCGAACCATGAACGCATGCAGCGGTATCGGGCCCGTAGGAGACTTGAGCGGCAGTCTACCGACCACAGCGGCATGGAGCGAAGCAGCTGGAGCGACAGCGACAGCAGCAGCAGCGGCAGCGGCAGCAGCAGAGACAGAGATACGAACGGCAGTGACGGCGATGAGTCACGGCGCAGCTGCCTGACGGCGGCAGAGGATGCGGCCATCTCTGAAGCCACGACGTCGGGACGCTGATCGCGCGCGCGCGACACCTAGCGGTGCTAGCAGGCACAGGTAGCGCGCAGCAGCTCTCTGTTGCGGTAGGAGAGGCGGCTGGCACCGAGCGCCAGGAGCAGCCAAGGCTTCATTGAGTAAGCTAAGAAAGCTTACCGCGTCAAAGTTCCAGAAGAGAGCCGTACCCCTTTCCCCAACCGCACCTCACGATATTCGTTGGGGGAGATGCGGGTCGCTCATATCTGGTGTTTTAGTAGGTAAAAATCCTGCATGGGGTACTGCCCGTATCTTTATAAGATTTCACCCGATATAAAACGAAAAAAAAGCTTCAGCGACGGTGTGTGCAATGCCAATTGATCTGTATATAGTAACTTGTCCATGAAGATTTTTGATCATCTCAGCCTTAATCTCGTGCTCGTCGTCATTTTTGGGAGCTAGGATTGGTCTTTTCTTTAACCATATTTCTTTCATGGTATTTTGTGAGACTGTCTTGTACACGGATTCAATTAGTTCCTCTACCGACAGCACCATATTACAAAAACTAACTGACAAATCGATCATTCCAGATGCTTCAACGACCCGCTTGCCCTCTCCAATATGCAAAAGATAATTAGCGAATATCTGTCCACCCAAGTCCCTTACACCTCAATTATATTTTTTCAAATGTGAATCCACATGTTAACCAGGGCATAGACTTTTGGTCCTACGTTGAAGGTTGACCGATAAACCAGTCTGAAATGCTAGACTCCAGGCT
Organism: Anopheles plumbeus; assembly: GCA_034621735.1. Lineage (NCBI taxonomy): Eukaryota > Metazoa > Arthropoda > Insecta > Diptera > Culicidae > Anopheles > Anopheles plumbeus. The sequence goes on along the minus strand of JAOEFI010013042.1, from coordinate 18,708 downwards.
GTGGGCTCAATTTATTATGCGAATGTGTAAGAAAGTGGTACCCGAAAACTCTCTACGATACGAAGTTCAATATGTTGGAAATTAGATGCATAATCTTATAGACTGCCATGCCTGCTTAGGAAGACCTCCCCACAGCGCGTTCCGGAATAAATCGCTTTCGGAAAACTCAATGTGATAACGTTTGTTTTGATACTACTGCTATCTAACTGAAGAAAAGGGAGAAATTAACGAGTTGAATACATTCAGTGTTGTCGTTTATTTTCCTCTCAGTATGGTCGTTGGAAATCGGCTCAGGCGTTCTGCGACAGACGAAGCCCCTCCTCCTAGCAGAAGAAGATCCGCGAGGTGCGAATAGCAAAGACATTGAATTAGCAGCATTAACGCCTGGCAGCCTAGCCACAGCACAGGAAGCACCAGCTGATGGATGGATAGCAGCCTGCGTGTGTGCTTGTGTGAGAATGTACGAAAATTGAGAACCGCCAACATTGTATGGGTTCGGAGGGTAATGACGGAACCCCCGGTCTATGAAGCACGCCACACAGGTTTTAGTGCGGGAGTGACACCGCCGCGCTGCCACGCTGCTCCGAGACGCAGACCGGAAGGTGTGCGAGCGGTTACGGGTACTCAATCTTCCGCGATGGCGCACTAAATTAACTGGTTGATACACATAAATCATGAATATTTTATTTCCCAACGTATCATTAGCACACGAATTCCGCTAGGGATTCCGCTAGGGGCCGTAGAGGTGGTAGATGCTTGCTGCTTCCCATCCATTTCCCGCTCCGAGCTTTGCTCTTGGAAGCGGCACCGTTAACCGCACGGAAGCCACCTGGCAAAGGAACCCCGCGCCATTTCGCGAAAAAGCTGACAAGTCGACGGGAGCGCGTCCTAGCGGTTTCCCATTTCCCATTTCTTTCCTGTGCCACCGGCACCGTGCACGCCTTCCATGGTTTCGATGGTTCCGGTTGATCGGGCGGCCTTCTAGGCCTTGATTTTTCGAAGACACGCAAGAAAGGACACTGGCGGGTGGGGGTGAAAGCGTTATCTGGTTGAGACCCACCCAAAAACACACCCGGTTGCCAGGCTGGAACCACACACACAGACAAGGGTGTCGAAGTCGGACGTCATAATGTGGCGTCCAAATACGATCGTTTGGAGCCTCCGTTCGGCTGCCGAATAGTGATTATTTCTGCTACCGGCACGCTTTCGCGCCCCTAGCGTGATTTACGACGTGCCCTCTGGAATGAGCCCCGGTTGTTGGATACAAGGGCGCCGGCTAATACGCTATGGTTGCACTCTCCGCCACTAAGCTGCACGCCTTTTTTTGCACCTGGCCACTCTTTGGGTACGCTACGCTTTAATCGATTGTTTTAGTCTTCGTGGCCTTCCGTTGTGGTCAAGACGGGACCCGACCTTAGCTTCCCTAAGGCCTGTTCTCGGGGTACTTCTTGGACTGTTGGTATAAAGAGAACCTGATTGAGATTTCATACTTTGCACACAGAGTAAAGAACACAAACGAATGGACAGAAGCCTCTTCTCGATGCGACCCAGGGCCTGGGGCTACACAGAAGGGTAATAAGAAAGAAGCTAGCCATTGGAATCGTTTTGAAGTCTCGGGTACGCCGTGGAATAAATGATACAGTTGTTTCATGAACTCAGTTCAGCCTCTTACAGCGACGAGGAAGCCGGGCCGGGATGAGGAAATGTTTCGGAATATATCAATATCCTAGTTTAAAAGGATCGCGTTGTTATACAAACCACACCAATAAACAGTATGCAGACGACGTTGCAATCGATTCAAACGGCGAAAATAAGGCCGCCACTGTTATGAAATCCCTCAAACTTAATTGATACAACAATGAGGCAATAAATACAACAATATAGCGAAAAATGGAAATTTAAGAAACGTGCACAAATCGAAGCCAATATTCTTCACCAGGTTCTCAAGTCAATGCAGAATACTGACTAAGGACCACCGACTAAGTACCATATGTATTTCATGGAAGTGAGAAGTAAAATTTCTTGGAGTATATTTAGACAAAATGAAACACAATGCACACATGGTGAATAAAAGAGGAAACATTTTCAGATCCCAATTCAGGCATAGAAGCTCAAAATTAGACCTTCCCAATAAATTAAAGCTTTTATTATCCATGATAAAACCTACAGTGACGGTACAGTTTTTAACACTATCTATCCATGGCATATAATCTTATATAGATTGGCTTAGCATGATACATCTAATTGAATATTTTTGGTGCAGTCTGAATAGTATAGAATAATAGAGCCCAGTTTTGTAACTAAGAGGCTGGATCAATGCATAGAATAATTATACTACAAATTAGAGCAGTTACCCAGGAATTCGAACTAGCATTTTTGGACCCATCGGAATAATGTGGAGTGTCACAAAATGTGTTATACAATTAAGGATTCGAAAAATTACCACACTACCATCATGGCACAAAGAACACAAAGAGTTGACCGTGCAGCACAAAGTACGGGAGTGTCCAGGCTTAACCAATTATGAAGAGCATCCACAAGATGCAATTTTCATTGTTTTGCCGACGAGTGCGACATTTAAATATGAATGAATGAACGAAAGAATTGTTTTATTGATCAGAGATTGAGCATGGTGTCGCAGCATAAATACTTAGAAGGTAATGGGCTCGTAACATGTACTTTCGGCATTGTTTTTGATCAGTGGTCTAGCTTTGCTGTTTAGTTTTGTACTGACTATTACGTGACAAAAGTACTAACACAACTTATTTCCTACTTGCATGCTAGATTAGTAGCTCAGTCTACTAGTTGTTTAATAATATTATTTGTGCTCATGACATTTGTTGGTGTTTTTTTTTATGTTGTTTGGCTAATGTTATATATATAGGTCCCCAGCAACGAGGACCTTATCTTGGTCACCCCATACCGATTTTTAGTATTAAACCAAGGCGGGACATACAAGATGATTTTAAGAAGTTTATTTTGGTGTGTTTGGATTTTCTCCAGGTGAGATTTCCCGCAGTTATGCCAGACGGGTCCCACATATGTAATCATTGCCTCAAGCAGGCAGAAAACAAAAGTTTTTTTGTGTGTATAGTTTCGATTTCCTATGCATGGACCTGCATAGTGTTTTTAGCCTTTTCACCGATTTGAGTATAGAGTGTTGTTTGAACGACAGGCGTTTGTCTAGTATTACGATTTGCTATCGATCAAGTTTCAGAACTCTGTAAAAAAATTAACGGCTTCATCGACGATGGTTGCAATGTCAATAGATCTGTATTCAGTAACTGGTCCATGTAGTTTCTTGAGTATCTCCGCCTTAATTTCGCGCACGTCGTCATTTTAGGAAGCTAGGATTGGTCTTTCCTTTAATTATATTCTTTCATAGTATTTGGTGAGACTGTCGGTTATACGGATTCAATTAGTTCCTCTACCGACAGCACCATATTACTAAAGCTAAGTGACAAATCGATCATTCCAGGGGAATCTAGCTAGTCTTCATTATCGGGAGTGGAATTGAGAATCCCAAGTGTATCCAATCGACTTAAAGACTCTCACCACCACGGAAAGGATACCCATATTGCCCAAAGGACGAGTTTGTGGTGACGGGTAACATGGGAGCATCCCCTCTTCCCTCTCACCTTCCCTCTCCTAGGAGAATGAAAATTCGTCACATATTGTGGAGGGCTGGAAGAAATTTTTGTGGCAATTTTGGTCGAAGTCGATAGACTACCTGCCGAAAAATGATTTTTTTTTGATATTTTGACCGAAGGGGTGTGTGGGAGGGGTAGGGAGTAGGTGGAAACGTGGCATAAGGACTCACAAATTGTAAACTGGTAGAATCAGCCATCTCTGTGCCAAGTTTGATGCAAATCGGTCCGATAGATTTGGCGTGATGCGAGCACATACACACAGACATACATACATACATATATATATATAGACAAACAGTCATTTTTATTTATAAGATTATTCGCCAGCGGTAGTTTACCGATTGCCCGGTGTCTTGCAAGACACCAGTCGCAAGACTCGCGGATTAGGTATCCCAGTGCTTCTCTGCCTAGGCATGGTGGGGTTGGCACGTTCGCGGGGGATGTGGGAAAACGTGCGACTAAAAGCACGCCCTAGAGAAACTTTCTGCACACGAAAAAAACGTACAGAAAATGGCGCCGGAAGAAGGCGCAATCGGAACTCGGGAATCACGTTCAGGATGAGCGACGACTGGCACGATGAAATGGAGCAGGTTGTCGACAGGAAATCTCTTCCTTTGTCCCATTCCCTGCACTTTTTCCTTTTTTGTCCTTTTTGCTCCCCTCACAGTATACTTTGTGCCCCGCGCCCAAAGTGTGAAGAAGGCAAACATGGGCAAACAACAACACGGGCATGAAATGGTTGGTGTTGGGAGGGGGTGGTGGAAACCATTTCCACACATTGTTTATACTGGAGGGGAAACCATCTCTGGAAAGCTCATCACACAACCGGCCGGGTACGTGTGGTGTCCCGGTGTCGTAATGGAGTTCTCCAATTTTCCAGTTATGCCCTAACCCTAATTAGTTCTGCAAAAAAAAACGTAAACAATTATCACGCAAGTGACGTCCAAGCAATCCGCGTTCCGCAATCGTCACGCGCGTGTATTCCGCGTGGTCGTTCGCTCGATCGTGCTATTCCCGTGTGTTGTTATTCCATTTGCTGGTTCCATTTTCCTGGAAGTCGATTGTTAGGGTTGACATGTGTGCATTCGTGTTCGGCTTGTGCCCACTTAACCGTGGGTGTATTGTGCCGATCACAAGCAGGTGCCACATTGAGGTTGCTGATTGAATCTACACAACAACCGAGCGAAGGAAAAATGGAATCGAAAAGAAAAGAAAAATACAAACCCAATCCTTGGATCCTTGATGTCGCCCGTAGGCGAATGCGAGGCGGGCTTCCTTTCTGCTGCCGGCTGGTTTCTTTCTATCGGCAGGCATCGTTACCGAGAATCAATCATTTTGATCACTTCGGAACGAGCTCGGGTAATGTGTCGTCGAGCTACTTGTGAGCGCCCGCCCCCCTCCTCCCCCACCCCCTCCCCCCTCCGTCTTCCTAACTAACCCTCTTCACAGACGTACGTATACGTACGATACGCTATAGCTACTATTGAAACGTGAGAAATTTGGAGGATGGGGGCGGAATATCTACATACATCTACACGTACCGTCCTGGCGTTTGCACATTTCGAATGGCTCCGTTCTATGCATTGCTTCGAGTAGCAAATTGTAACTCCGGGCGTGCGATTGCTAATGATTGCAATTTCACTCGCCCTTCCAAAGTGCTTCGGGGGTGTTGAAGAAATAATACAGGCATACTCAGGGGATAAAACCTGCGACTTGAGAAAAAAGCGGCCACCTTGGAGCTCCTGCTTCCCTGTTTTTTTATCTTCATCTTTTCTGTGTTTCAAGCACCGCCACAGCTAATTCGCTCATTCTGTCATTCGTCCGTTCATTAACACTTCAAGACTCCTCTAGTTACTGGCCCAGCAACTAATTAGAAAGAAAATTGTATTTTCTTTTTGATACGAAATTAGTTTCCGCGTTGCATTGGAAGCAGCAGTATACAGAAACAGAAACGGCAATGAAAAGCGAATTGGAGTTGGATCGGACGTGGATATTTTATGCATATTACGTGCCCCTTTTTGCCATCGAAACCGTTCGATCTTAGTATCCTTGGCAGTTTCCAATTACTTCTCGCACCTTCTCGTTTGGATGTGAGCCGCGGAGGTCGGTGGCTCAAGAAAAATAGGAAGGTGAGCGACAAGTGAAGACGCATTTGTTCTGTGACCCGGCAGCCAGCCAATGGAGGCAAAGCGCGAAGAGGAGGACCAAAAGGAGGAAAATCTCTCGCCGAGTGGGATAAGCAGGAGCCCGACGAGCGCCGGACGCAAATGGCAAGCCGTGCAGCCGGGAAAATCACTTCGGCGGAGGAAGAAGTGCATCTTTGCAGCGCTAGATATTGGCGATGAGTTAAACGGCCGACGCATTTGTGGGTCTGGCTTTCTGTTTTGACCTTTGTGTACAGGATTCTGAAGGGCATGGTACCTATGTATTTAGGAGAGAGGATAGTTGTGGGGTCGGACGTCCATCGGTATTGTACACGCAATGCAGGTGGACCTAGGCTTCCCAGCTATCTGAAGGCGAATGCCCGGAACTCCTTGTACTTTGAAGGAGTACAGTGGTTCAACGGGATGCCGGGTGACATTAAACGGGCGCAAAGTCTTGGGCAGTTTAAACGCCTGTGTGCCATGTATGTGAAGCGAGTCGTTCAACGCGAGTGTCAGTATATGTCAATTTCAGGAGCCTTAGTATGTGTTTGTTTGTTTAGATCAGTAGTTCACAGAGAAGATCACAGAGAAGTTCAGTAACTTGTCATCATAGTCTGATGATGATGATATGTAAAAAAAGAAAGATACAAATTGGAAAAATAAAAATTTTTGAATGAGACTACTTCGTTTGTCGCGCGACACGCGCGCGTGAATGAGGACAATTGGTGGCGTGGTTGTATGAAAAAAAAAACGGGTTTCGTCGATCTGAGGCACGATCAGTGGATCGCGTCACTAGCGTTCTGGAGAGCAATGCCCCAATACCACCTCTCGTTTGCTGATATACATTTAATATCTTTAGATAATTCCGTCCTTCTCAAACCTACGTAGGGGTAAGAGGTGGGACTTATCATCATCATCATCAACATCATCATCGCTTTTTTAACACCTCATATTTCTTTGGCTGGAACCGGAAAAGCATTTGCATCATTAGCTAGCGTGGAGTGGTTTGGAAGTGGAGGCTCGCACTCGCCGCAGGATTTTGCTCGCTCTGAGTGGATGCCCCAAGGATCGCCGCCGCAGATTGTCCTCTTGCAGAACGTTTTACTGGACAAAGCGTCTAACGACTGGCGTCTCCACCGGAAAAGCGGTTCATCTGCCTAATATCGCAGCCAGAGGCGGTTGATTTTCCGCGGGCAGTCGCGGTTTTGCTTCGCGTTTTTCCTGCTTTCCTGCACGCTACAACTGGACGCAAAGGATGGTCAGAAAAATGCCACAAAGGGAAGAGATGAATGACGATCGGAGACCGTTCGAGGATGTCCACCTGTTCGAAAACAAAAAATAGAAACCGAAATATAAATCATTTCTCCTCGCGTCTACACATCGGCGTTCTTCCGGCGCGTTCGAGAGGGCATTTTATTTTACTTTAATCACCCCCCTCCCCCCCCTCCCACCCCATTCCTCTTCAAAATCTTCCAACAGCATTAGAGTCCCGTACTTCAAGGGAACCGCAAAGCAAACCGAAACATTGACAACGCTGCGTGTAGTGTTTATCCCTTCCCTCTATTGAACTCGGATGTTGGGCGGCAGGGGCTGGTGATTGTGCGATGCCAACAGTTGAGAATCGTTGGTCGCGTTTGTGGCCGGCGCGAGTTCCGTCAAGTGTGGAATGGATGAAACAATGACCCTGAGGGTGGGGAGTTGGAAGTGTCCTCGCGTGTCGGAATCAGGACCAGAATGTGCGGAGTTCGGCCAATTTGGCGACGACGTTCGGTGGCCCGATAAACTGCGAAATTTTCCAACCTCTTGCCCGCGAGTGCTGTTGCTGAGTGCCACGACGGCGGGGTTTTCCAGTCGGGCGCTCGGTGCGATGAATCAACAGTTTTCGGCAGTTTTCCTTTCCGTCTCTCGCTCTCTCCCTTGCCCTTCCTTCTTTTGTCGTTCCGTTTTGTCGCGAAACTTTGAATTGCCACTAGCAGATCCTCCCGAGTTCATGCGAACTAGCACCCGCGAACCAGTTGTAGGGGGGAGGGGGAGTGAGTGTTCTCTTCTCGGCTGGACACTTTGCTTCTTACTGGGAGGGGGAGAAGGCCCGTGCGCTGTTTGCTCCTAATTGTTCTTGTCACATCCCTTGTTCCGGGAGGACAGCGAGGCGGTAATGGATTTCAAGCATATATTGTTCTCTGTGTTGCGGTGGTTCTATTTCTTTGTTTTTAGCTGCGTTTTAGCCCTTTCTCTATTGCTCTTTTTCCCTCTCTGGGAAACGGGTTGGTATAAATGAAGGCGAGTTTCGCGAGATGTTAAACCAACGCCGAACGATATCGCGACTGGTCGAGAGTTGTATGTCGCTGATGATTTTTCAGCTTCGTCACGAGTTTGATTAAAATATCATACTTTACCTGTTTTGGGAAATTAAGTTACCTTCCGGTGCATTCTGTTGCCTCGACAATGTGTAGCAGCGTTCCGGGTTTCCACGTCGGCGTTTTTGTAGCAGAAAGAAGCGGATGACGCACGCAGAGTGGGTGTACCAACGGCCTTGTGACATACTATATTGCACATTCACGATTTGCTCATTAGAGATTAAACATGACAGTTTTGACGAAAGGAAACAGAAGCAATGGCAACATTTTGATTGCGGAAATATAACAAGGGAAATATAAATTCCTTCTTCAATGTCAATGGATGTCGTCTTTTTAAAAAAATATTTTACTTCAAAGAACACACCGAAAAGACTATCGAAAACCTGTGGATGCGACGGCCGCAGAATTTCTTCCCGGATTCTCCTGTTGGCCCCGTTACAGGTTGTAGAATCGTTGGGGGAACGTTGCGTGGGTAGCACGTGTACCACAAAAAAAAACGCTCGCCATCCCTGTGGAAGCACCACGGAGCACCGAAATGAACAGCATCGCATCGCCCGAACCCGCGTTCACTCGGGCGCCAAAACCCGAAGCCGTAAATGGAAACCCGAAAGGGGAAACATGGGGGAACGCTGCGAGAACGTATCTTGAGTGTTTCCCCTTCGTGCCCCACGCGATAAACGACTGAAGTCCGTCCGCAAGTCACTCGGCCGTTCCGCACGGTGGGAACACCACGGTGCAGAAGAGCGGACAATGGAATTACGTGTACGTCGTCGAAACTCGGTGCTAGTTGTAACAGACTCACACGTTGGCGTTCTCTACTCCTTGGCAGAAGGAAACGGTGATTTGTAAGAATCAATGAAACAGCTAAGGTTATCCGAGACACATTAATGGGGTGAGACTTTGGTAGCTCTCGTAACACTGGCTTAGTTGTAGCGAGTGATATCAAACTGCGAGCATCGCCCTCCAGGTGTATTCTATCGCTGCACGAGGTGTATAACACGTTTGAACAGTGCGTATAACAGTGAGCTCTACGATCGCGCTTGCTGTCCACCACACGGAATCGCTGTGCGGCACTACTTGAGTGTTTTCCGAGCGGGAGCATGGCGCCCACTCACGAGTTGGTTCGCACGAGTGGAAAATTCGCGAGGCTGGAAAATGAGCGCACATACTTCTATCGGCTTCGGCTTCCGGTCGGCTACACCCCGCGCTGGTGCTGGTTCGCCGATCGCAGGCGATCTTGGGCAACTCACGGCGCCCCAAAGTGGTGCGATGCACTCACGGCAGAGCGTGCGAGTCCCGCGGGAGCGATTCGGTGCCGGACCACGCTAAGCCGGAACATGGGAACGGCCGTTCAGTATGGTTCTGTACTCGTCCCGGGCAACAGCGGCTGATAGTGCCGCACCGCGGTAGGCATGTAATAAGCACCGTCTTTGGCGTATCCGCCGTGTCGTGTGCCGTGCTGGCCGTTCTCCCTCGTTGTGGTGCCGCGCTCTGTGGAGCTCTTCAAGTGTTGTGTTGGTGCAGGTGCAGGTGTAGCAACACCCCTCTCCCCCTCTCGCCTCCTTCAACCTAACTTGCAGTTGTGTGGTTCCTTGTGTGGCGAGGTTGTGTAGAATACTGTGTGCGCGCTTCCGGCTGGCGATTTCGTGCGAAAAGGGGCCGACTCTTTGTGCGCGGAAAAACGCCACCGAGGGACCACAATAGTGGAGGCGGGGTCGCTGGGAGGGTGTTAGACACCAGGTGTATCAGTGGGTTTATAAAAAATGACACTCGGTGCATTGTGCGAACACAGGGACGAACGAAGTCAGACGTCTGATATCCCCGTGAACCCGTCTAGCAATCAAGTTCCTCTGTCCGCCTTTAACCGATAGCTCAATCTCACGATCATCTCGCTGGCATTTTCTCACTCCATTTTCTCACTCCCAGAGGGGTAGTGGACTATTCATTGCACCTTTCGCCGCCGTGACATGATCACCGACGTTCTCCCTGAATCGATCATCATTCGTTTTGTTTTGCGGGCCTAATTTGTCACCAACCGATTGATTCTCCCACGAAAATCGCGTGCCCGAACCCAAAAACTTTCACTGTTCGGAAATTATTACAGTTTCTTCCTCAAAGTGTTGACACTCGGCCAAATCTGCCAAATCTCTTATCCTAAGTATTTTTTTTTTACTTCTCGTCTATGCGTGTATGTCTGTACGTATTCGCCCCCATTTTCTTTGCGGGTTCTTTGGTGCGTTGCCCATTGTGTCACCGTACAATTTTCCCCACAACCTCCGTCCGACCGACGGATTGTGGATGGCACGTGTTTTGTCCCGAACCTGGAGCTGGAGAACCGGAACATCCGGAAAGGAAATTAATCTTCGCCAGTGTCCACCAATTTCACATTTTCGTCGGCTTGGTACCAGAGCCGCGGTTCGGCAGTCGTCACAAACCACGGTTGACACGGTCCTGTATTTTACGGTGCTCGGTTTAGGTTCGTACAGGCTGAAGAATGCTGCTTTTATTTTCCAGTTCTAAATCGGGCCCGCAAAGGTTTCTGGAGGATTTCTGGCCCTTTTTCAGTCGAAATGGTGTCCAGCTAGAGGAGCGTTTTTCTTATTTCGATTCGTCAAATTCTTGCCAGACTTTTTTTCCCAACACAACCAGGAACGGTCATTAGCAAAATCAGTTTAACGAAATTAAATCAAGCATGTTATAAAAAAACCAGTAAAACAGGAACGAACCCCACGTTTTGGAAACGTTCAGTGGCCGTTCCTTCCACGACCCGTTTATTCAATCATAGTCTACCGTTTTCTTTTCGTGTTTTTTTGTCGCGGCGTTTTAACTCCAGTGAAGAAGGCATGCGGGAATATGAGATATCGCTTTAATATCATTTCTTTCTCTGTTCGTCGGGTGGGTTGATCCGCTACAAAACAAAATCACAAAAAAATCTCGAACTAAGAAAAGAATGTAGCAAAAGGAAAAATGTTCGCATCCTCGCAGGGGGTATTTTTCTCGCTGTACCCCCGCCTGCAAAACCGTGGCAATCCGGAAGATGTGTAGCGTGATTCCTTTCTCGTTTCTAGCCCGCCCGCTAAAATTTCCTAGGGTCGAGTTTCCGGCTCTTCCGGTTCTCGCACACCAGAAAAAAAAGCGGTAGAAAGATAGAACAGCAGCTTCCTGGCGCAAAAAGGAAAATAAGGTAGGCAAGAAAGGGAAGAACGTCTCACACGAGCTTGGCGTGTGTTGCAGCTCGTGGTTCGTGTACGGTATGGACGATGTTGAGGAACTATCGCCGTCGAATGTCAGGCGCCTCCAATCGTGGGAAAAACAAGACCAATATATAACAAAACGTCATACATGTGTATGTATAGGTGCAAGTTATAGAAACATACACTTGAATACGGTACAGCTCACACACAACTGTGTCCCGGGAAGAGACACTATTTCGCACTATAATAAAAAAAAGAAAAGGGATAAAGAAGCTGGGATCGAAGGAAGCCCCTGAAAAATATACGGAAAACAATACAAGACCAAGAAGTCCTGCAAGCAGAGGGTGCGCTGGTGGAAGCATCCTGATGAGCCAGACAGGATATCCGAACAGGATCGAAGAAGAAAAAACCCAGAAGAAGCGAACCAAAGCGAATCGGGAGGAAAAGAAGACAGAGACCTAGAGAAAAAAACGAAAAGAACAGCGAAAAGCGAAGAGTTCCAAAAGTGAGGAAACACACCACACCAAAGAAGAGGCCCAAGGAAAACACGCCTTGCGCGGAAAAGTTTGTTTCACGTTCGAGGGCGACCGTATTGTGTGCGTCCGCTTTCGGCCATCGGAACCATTACCTATCCGTGTGTCTGTGTGTGTGCGTGCGTGTGGTTGTATTGTGCAGCATTTTGTGCCCCCTCCGGGTGGCCCTGATCCTCCACTCCCGACCCAATTCTTCGGTCGACCGTGGTGCCGTTTGGCCGCGGGCTGCGAGTGGTGAACTACGCCATCTTCTCCGTGGCAGAAAGGTAAAAAAGAGGATAAGGGTCCGGTCAACCGGGTGGCCGGAAGGATTGCACACTGTGTGTGTGTGTGTATATGTGTGTGCATGCGGCAAATCCGGCGAACTGCCCGGAGGTCCGACTGTCTGTCTTGAAAGCAGCAAGCGAGTGGAAAATCGCCTCAGTAGCAGCTGCAAGGACCGCAACGTCTCCGTCACAGCAACACGCGACGCGGCGCGGCCAGGAACAGGTAGAGTGGAAGGTAAACTGGCTTCCCATTGTGGGGTCGTACCGGATCGACCCCCGGGAGATGAGAAGGCAAGCGCTTTGTGCGAGCGCTGTGAAAAGCGCAGCGGTACGGAAAAGCGAAAGCACTTCTGAAACGATTCTGAAGAAACGGGTCTGCAAAAGCGACTCTCTGAACGCTGAATGATTCAAATAATCCACCGGTTCCACCGCCGGAAGGTGTGTCTGGTCACCAGCTTCGACAGTCGGCAATCAACTCCTACATCAATCAAAACCGGCACCGCGCGAGCTGGTCGGTAGGCACTTGAAGAGAAGCGAATAGAATCGAGCGCCTTTTTATTTTCCTTCTGTCCTACTTTTCCAAAGTTCTTTCTGTACATATATAGCATCAAATTCCGTTCAATTCCGTTCTCTCTCCGGACTCGAATTTGAGGAGCAGAAGCAATTTAAAATGCGAAAAGATTAAATCCTTCACCGTAAACCCCTTGGCAACATTTTTGGCCCTGCGGAGAACTTCTGCTATCTTCGACGGCCCGCGGAGACTCCTTCGCTGGGAAAGCGACCGCAAAAACAGCACGATTGGGAATACCCCCACGATCACCATCGGGTCAATCAATCAACGCTTAACTTTTGTGGATTAATCTGCCACAAACTGGCAGCCACTTATGGAAAGCGAGTTTTCTCGATGGGTTTGTTATCCTGCTTCTCCTGCTTCTGTTGTGTTTTTCGCAAGAATGAGGGCGGTAGAGTGGTGCCGCGAGTTCGCGCCTATCTTTTCGGAAGCCCAGTTTCGTTAGCTGGCGCTTTCCTATGTCTAAGACCAAAGCTACGCCCAGTCTCGTTTGTTTCTGTTGTTGCTGCAGGTGGCGGTGTTGTGGTCCAGTATACATTTCAGCGAGTCCAACCAGATTCTAGAGGGCCAGAGACTAGAGGGCCTTTGCGTTCCATTGCATTTCTGATTGAAGTCGATACTCTGGCGTACTGATTGCAATCGACTGTAAGAAAAAGCCCGATGCCTGCTGGCATTCCCTTTCTATGAGCTAGAACCCTGTTCCCTGCGTCTTGCATCTGTTGGAATTTACACCTCGAACCCCCGGAGATTGAGCCTTAGACGAGTAGAGCTTATGGACAGGCATCATTAAGTTGGAAAACTAATACCTGTTCCCCGTTGTCGGTTGATGCTTAGGTATCAGTCATAAGGATGCTAGAGATGTACTTTTCACGTGTTCCGCAGGACTCCTGACACCTCTAGTGTGTGAGCTACGCATTATATTCGACTATATCATACGTGCACCAGCTTCAGTCAGCCAGTGTGCGATTAATCTTTGCCTTGCCGGCTCGTGTTCTACCAATCCCCCGCAGATTCCGAAGCGCCCTCACTGAGAAACTGCGGTAGGTGCCGCGTCGAACTAGACCAACCAACCGTCAAACTGTAGAATGACGGAGCGGCTCTGTGCTCTGTGCAGCCGGGCGGTACATTCCAACCAGCGGCGCGACGACGGTCCGCAGCCAACAGTGCGTGTGCGTTTTTCCCCTCGCTGCCAGTGCGGATTCTCCGGCCGCACAAGGTGCCGTGCGCGTGAGTGTGTCCGTGTATTCGTGTGTGTGAGTGTATGTCCTTGTGTGTTCTGTCGTGTATTGTCGTTGTAGTTGTCCAGCCAAGAACGGGGCAGGAGGACCGGCCACTCGAGTGTCAGCGTCACCCGCTTGGTACGTCGTTTCCACCGAACGGCACCGAAGGCTGAGTATTGTTATTCATCTACCCTCTACCCACCCCGTCGCTCTAGGCCAACTGTGGGACGCGCCGCTCGCAAACACAGCGAGCACTCGGTGGCAACTACAATCAACCAGAACAGGCGGCTCTATCAACAGCGCGGCACGGGCGCACGGTCGATCGACGGTGTCATCATCCTTTCCGTAGGTTGGTTTTTCCATTTGTTTTTCCTTTTTCATTTAACTTCTCTCTGCCACCACCAAAGCGCGATCCACTTAAGCTTTGAGTAGTTATTGGTATTTGTGTTTTTATCCGGTATTTTTCTTCGACCGACAAGGGCGAGGGTGGGTGGAGGGTTAAAGCCCAACATTGTTAAGGTAGTCCGGAAGGATAAGGGCTAGACATTTTGTCCTGCTCTAGTCAGCAGAATTATCTTGCGAGTAGGTAGTTCATTATTTTTATGGCCGCATCCTTTCCGGCTCGATGGCAAGTTGCGTCGGGCTTCTGGAGTGTGGAAAATCAGAGCCGAAGACGGAAATTAGAAAAACCAAACCGTAAGACACTCCGCCCGGACCGGCACAGCACGACACGGTTTTCTCCGTCCCTGCTCGTTCTGTGCTTTTTCCAAGACAAAGATGGGGGAGAAGTGGAGGTGGGGAGTCATAAATTTCCGAAGGGCCCCCAACCGAATATTGGTTCACATATTTATCAACAGCAGACTGGCGAAATGGTAGGGCGAGCAGGCGACCGGCTTGTACCGGCAGCGACAACGGCGCGATAAAGGTGCCATTTGGAGGCCAATAAAAATACTCCAAACGGCTCGGCTGCGGTATAAATCATACGGCCGTTCCGGGGTACCTCTCATCCACACCTTACGGTACACACGCACACGCTCACACATAAATATGATACATACGCACACTTACTGAAATTGTCGCAACGGCGCGTATTTTAATGAACCCCTGGCCGACCGTCTTCGGAAAAATAGTGTCTCCGATAGCCGCGGTTGAGTGGGGCGGGAAGGAAGGCAGAAAGAAGGGAAAGGTGGGGGCGATAGCCGAATTTCGGTGGGGCGGTTGTTTGGTTGTGTAACAAATCACCGAAGAAACATAAGAACGCGAACACGAGGCAAAGAAATCCGGTGCACGTCTTCAACCTGTACGAGTGTTTGTGCATTTGAAAAAAAGAAAGGTAAAACACTGTGCGTGCCGAGGAACTCCATGTATCCCTCCAGAGGAGAGGGGATGTAAGTGCGAAATTGGCGTTTTTCCGAGCGCTGGAGGAACAGTCCACCAGTCGCGAGAGGAACAGTTTAGGCTGAGCTGTCGTTGGATGATAAATTTCTGTGAAAAGGACCAATAGAAGAGGGGTACGGGGGATGAGGAAGGTGTGATTCTGAGTGAGGGAAGATCGTTAAAGAGGAGCACGATGGACTGGCGTTGACTTGTTCTTTTTTTACCATCGTGTTGCAACATTATTGAACATGTGCCTAGTCCTTGCCTCAGAAAGGTGAACGCGTGGGTGCGTTTGGCGCGTGTCAGTGGTAGCGGAAGGCTTCTCGTTAGCTCGACAGTGGGGGTGAGCGTTTGTTGTTGTCCATTCTGCTGCGCCATCCATTAGCTGTCGTATTTCAACGGCTCTATCATGCAATCGTTCATAAATAATCACGTCCGACGGCTTGGGCTCGCGTGGATAGGTGGCGAAAAACCAAACGGCACCGGGGCGGGCGCCCAGAGATCCAATCGAAGGCCCCCGTCACATCCTGGTGCACGTGTGGAAGCAACGGAGTGGTGGATGGTGGAGGGTGATCTAAACAGGCGTGCCTATAGGGATGGGGCCAAGGCGGGGAAGACATTTTCCGCGAAGTATATGCCGCGCCTAGGAGCTGGAGGAGGGTACCAGAATGCCAGTCTGATTACGGTTTGCTGACACCCGAGCCTGCTGTCTAGGTGTCCTAGATGGAGCACGTACGGGACGGCACTTTTCCCACTCCGTTTCGGCAGCCGAAGATTGATTACGCGAACCCCGCGACAGAGTGGGCCACATCACGTGTCGTCCGTATCCGGCGCATGATGATCTTGGTTGACCGTGTTGCTACATCAGTGTTCCAACATTCCTCAAACGGTCATCGGAACGGCAGATCGGTTTGACATTTATGGCACATTCGCAACAGCGGTACCGGGAATGCAACTACACGAGGTTCAGGCACAGGTTGCATAACAGTTAAGTGCACAACAGCTCCACCGACCCATTGGTGGAATATTCGCGTTTCTAGTATTCCTTGGAAGCGACAAACTCTAATCGTATCGAAAACTGTGGGAGAACTCTTCTCGTTGTGTGTTCCTCTAACTATACGATGGTAATGGTCTTTCCATAAAGGCTTCCACTTCCCGCATCAATAATGTGATCGAATAGGTAGGCCGAATACACCCCCTAGAAAACTGCATGCAAAAACAGCCCTCCGCTGTTCAAGTGGCAAGTATAAACGTATCGCGTTTTTACCTAGCGATTTTGGAGTTGGAAAGGGGGCGGCTTGACCACTGCCGTCCTCGTTAAATATTGACTCAAGCCCGTTGCTTGTGCACTTACGTTAAAAAATTGCACCGAAAAGCCTAATCGGTTCGCCGGAATCGCCATTATCGCCGCGTTTTCCTCCCTTTCGCCCGACCCGAGCCTTCACGGATCCCTTCACGGACCCCCTTTGAAAGGGATCGGAACGACCGATGCTGCTGCTACTTTTAATGGGATTATGCCGCGATTATCGAGGATTTACGGTGTGAATGGTTTTGGAGTATGGTTTGATTTGGGATCAGAGTTTTATTTCACTTTCCGATCCGTTGTTTCCGGTCCAGCGCTTTGTGAGCGATGTGCGTGAGCGTATGTGCGGCGGGAGGACGATTTGCTTGTGTGCGTTTGTTTTCGGACGAGCAGGGAAACTCCTTCGGTCATTCGCTGTTTGTGAAAATATTTTCGCTCTGATCCTTACCCAGTACCCGCTTTCTTCTGACGTTTTCTCATTTCCATGTTTTCCGTCCAGGTCTGCGTCCTTTCTGGTTGGGGTTCTGTTTTGGCTTTCTCCACCCACTCGTGCCTTGCACATCCCACAAATAGCAATGGCCAGGCGAGGCCGAATGTGAACGAATCTCTGCACAACGGCACAAAACTCCAACTCCAGCGAGCTATTTTTTCATTCATCGACCAGCAAACTATATTTGAAGTACCGTAGCCTAAATGGGTAAAGGGCTCCACACTGCATCCGCACGTCAGTTGCATGATTGTATAATTGTCGTTCTACTTTGAATCCCTTTTTTTGTGAATGAATTCATAATTAGTGTGAATAATCCACTACGCCTGATGGTAAAATTACCGGGAGGGATTTGGCTCGTCAGGAGGATAAAAAGTCTTCCGACCCCTGATTAGAAGATTCGATTTGAACCCGCCCAGAGGGTAACGGGATCGTTCGGATGAAATTCCTAAACAGCCACTTACAGCAATAAAAATGGATAGAGATTAAGAGAGGAAAGAAGAGAAGGGCCAAGAAGCCAGAGAAATATGCGATTCATGGCGCGCAGGTGTTACGAACAATTTTCAATCCCGCTAAGCAGTGTCGGTACGACGAGAGAACGGTGGGGAAAATTCCTTTATTAATCCCGCATTAAACAAATGCCGTCCGTTTTGTGTTTTTTGATTTTACAGCCGCTAGGTTGACCATGCTTATATTCTCATCACTAGGACACATCCTAAAACAGAGGTTACACAGCATCCCTGCGTCCTTAAACTCGCTGTAAAGTCTAAAGTTGATTGTACCGTTTCCGCTGGATCCTGGATTCTTGTTCACCATCGAGCGAGTTCTTCGTTTAACCGAGTTTTAGAGGATTATCAAATTATAAGTAGTAGGGCGCAAAAGGGCCTGGATAGGGCTTATTCTTTATTCTACTTTAATATTACCATTAATTTGTTCAAGTATCGCCCACGTGCGGACTCCAACTTAGACAGAGATATCTTGAATAGACTTTTGTTCATGCAATTGCTGAACATGGTTTGAATAGTTTCTTAACTTTACCTTGAGACGCTCACAATAAGACTTTGTTTTTATGACCCTTTGGCCCTTTGAACATATTGATTTAATTAATATATTTGATTAATTGTTAAATCTAAATGTAATGCAGAGGTCTTAAATGAGCTGGCGGGATTCGAAGTCTCGTCACAAACGATTCTCAGTGCGCTTCGGGGCACCAACTTTATTTGTTCGCCTTTCCCTATTGAACAGATCCCATCTATCACTACAAGCTCGAAACTAAATACTTTTGACCTGAAACTGCCTGCCCGCGGAGTGGAGGGAACGATTTCCATTGCACACTACAAAAAAAATCTCCTATGTAGAGTCAGTAACACATGCCGCAACACGTGCGGGATGAAAATGGGTACGGGTTGTAACTATAACTCTTATTTTTAGAACGCGGTTGAAACGGGAAAACGATCAGCGTCAATACCCGGAGCGCTTTTATTCGAAACTGGTTCGGTTATAAATTGAAGTTTCCATTGGGACGACTATCGCCGGCCATTGACAGATTTCAACCTGTGTGCTGTTTCCCGGGGCGGTTAATTTTTTCCCCCCCTCCCCCCCCCCC
>JAOEFI010013031.1:0-21956 GCA_034621735.1 Anopheles plumbeus | reverse complement strand
CTGTCTAGGCCAAAGTGCAATGTAGCCTCGATTAGAACATTTTGACAAGAGTGAAGAAATAGAAGCCAACATTGTTTGACAGTTTCAGTTACTGTGCATTAGACATACCACCAGTCGATCCCTATAGCATATAGTACCATCATCATTATGAACTGTTCCCATTTAAACCACAATTGCTTACGGGTTTTCTACCTATATGGAAGTCTACTAGGGATAATATTCCATTCTTATCAAATGTACATATTTCTACCTTTCTTTTATCCTCTCATTTGCGTCGTTACTCTCTATTGGTTGCTCGAATGTTGAACGTACCTCTACAGTACACTGCAGTGATTGTCACTGCAATCACGTATAAAAAAGTCATCTTTTCGCACCAACGGACGAGGAATACGTCTTGAACGCCTTAGTACATCATTTGAAGGTTGTTCCGTTTCATCAGATTAACTCTCAGATACTGTCCTAGCGTGTATTTATTGGTTTGTACAAATAGTAGTATTGGTATTTTCTGCAGGTAGTAGAGCTTAGCTTAAAAACTAAGTGACACATAAGGGCTTATTATGAAACTCGCATCAGTAGGAATTCGAACGAGTGCCCTCGAAACGAATTCAGAAAAAATTGGCATTAACGCTCTCGTGTCGTGTAGATGAAGGTTTCATCGATTTAAGCTTGGTAATTTAGCTGTAAAAAATATCAAACAGGCAGTTGCAGATGTAAACAATCACCAGAAAACAGTTTTGTTTGAATTCTGGGTGGATTAAAGCTACTTCTGGTTTCTCTCATTTCATTTCATTTGATCTCATTTTTTCATTTAGTCACTACTAATACTTACAATATTCTCATTATTTGTGTTGAATGTTACTAACATGTTCAATATAAGAGCCCATTGTGAAACTTGAATCGATAGGAACTCGAAAGAATGCCCTCGAATCGAATCATGAAAAATTTGTTATTGCCGTTCTCGATTCCAGTCGATGAAGTTTCATCGATTTAACCTGCAGATGTAAACAATCACAATAAAACAGTTTTATTCGACCGCTTGGTGCTCCGTTAAAATTGTTGTTGAGTTGTTGGAAAAATGATCTCTGCGTTTTATGTTATCGATAGTGATACTGATAACGATGAAAACCTTGCCGGTCGTCACAGAATGCTGCGAAGTATAGCCGAGCATTCTTGTTTTGTGTTCACCACCAATTCTCATTAATTGTTTTAAATGTCACTTACATTTTCAAAAAAATTGTGTATGTTCAGAACGAAATCTGAATAAGCGAACAAGCGTCCAGAATGATAGCCAGTAAACGAATGAACCAAACATGAGGAAAAAGGAGACGCTACCGTTTAAAAATTTTACCCGTAAAACACAGAAAAGCTACGAAAAATAGAATGGAATCTACCCGTGTCTAGTCGTGAGAAAGCGTGTGCGTTTGTTGTGACTCCTGAAAGTGTTCACGCTACCTGCTGAATGCTTTGCCCCGCTATAGCAGAATTGTAAAAATTCTACTTCATCCATAAATTCTACAATAATTTCATTCGTAATTCTAGAATAATTTCTTTTTCAATGTTTGTAGAAACTATTAGACATCCCTTTGCGGAATTAATTTCTTAGTCGTTTTCCATGCGCTTCGCCACTTTGAAAGGACATTCACTATGAAATACCATACCATAAAATACTACGAAAGAATATGGTTAAAAGGAAAGAGCTGTCCTAGCTCCCAAATATGTTGACGTGTACGAGATTAATGCTGAGATCCTCAAGAAACTACCTGGATCAGTTACTGAATACAGTTCTTTTGACATTGCACCCATCGGCGATGAAGCGGTTTATTTTCTTACAGAGTTCTGAAACTCTTCGGATCTACTAAAGTAAACTTGGTCGATAGAAAATCGGTAAAGTAAACATGATCGACAGAATTAACAGAAGCATTCCTGTATGTGTTACTTTGCAACATACAACTCCACCACAGTAGTTTGCCTCTACGTTACATTTCAGTGTTGGGTAACGGTTGCATGTATCGATGCGAACGCCGTCTGGCTGCTGACGGATAGCTTAGAAGACAAGATCCATAGTGTCATAAAAAAAGTAGCGACCATATTTATGGTAATAGCATTATAAGTCTACAAGTAGAGGGACAAACTCAGGAGAGGATCATTTTTAAGCGTTATCGGCGAAAAGTAAACAAATTTTTATACCACACTTTATGAGAGAGTCTAAATAAAATCGTCAATTTGAAGGGCGTTAGTGAATACTAATCGGTAACTTTAAAAGATTGGATATCTTGTCTAAGTTTAGTGGGCGGTCGTTGAAAGCCTTTACCCATGGCTTCACGGTACTGGCTAGAGTCCATGTATTACCTGGGTTAACGGGAAATGTTGGTCGGGTTGAATCGGTACTGTACCGGGGCGACCCGCGTGAAATCGGGAAAATCAGCTAGTTCTTTAATATGAAGAAAAATACGGGTGAGGCCTGTCGTTTGCTTCAGGAAACATGTGAGACAGAATGTATTGGTAAATCGTGAATCGTGAATGTCGTGAGTTGTTCAAACGGTTCAAAAGTGGTGATTTTGACGTTAAAGACAAGAAGCGCTCCGGAAAGTAGAAAATGTTTGAAGCCGAGGAATTGGAGGCTTTGCTGCGTGAGGATCCGTGCCAGACTAAAAAAGAGTTTCCGTTTCCCTGCGGCTAAAAGCATTAAGATTTATCCAAGAGGTTGGAAATTGGGTACCGTCCGAGTTGAACGCGAGAGACATCGAACGGCGATACTGCATGTCTGAGATGTTTTTGGCTCGGCACAAAAAGAAGGGTTTAGTTCATCGTATTTGTCACTGGAGACGAAAAGTGGAGCAAGAAAACGTACGCCCAGCACGGTGAGCAAGTTCAAACGACATCAAAGCGAAATATTCTCTCGCAGAAAGTCATGCTCTGCATATGGTGGGATCAGAAGGGTTACATATACTACGAACGGCTTCCGAGTGGTCAAGCCATCACTGGGGAACGATATCGAACCCAGCTAATTCGTTTGAAGCGAGCATTTAGGAGAAAACGTGCAGAATATAATAAGACCAGACACGAGTCAGTAATTGTCCATCACGACAACGCGGTCAAAAACTATTCGGAAAATAGTGGATAACGCTCCAGTCCATAGCGGTCGACCGCGCTGTCACTTGTGGCGAATACTATAAAACGTAAACCGGCCCTTTTTGTTGAGAAAGGTTGAGAAAAACGCTGGAAACTCACTTATACGCCCAATATTTCATTCAACTTGTTGAGTTTATCATTTCAGAGTATTTCCCACGTACCAGAGTATTAGTATTTTCTGATTTCACTCTTATTTTTTTCGTCTTTAGAGGTGAAGTGAAGCTTGCCGATTTTGGTCTCGCACGTCTGTACAATGCGGACAATAGGGAACGACCGTACACGAACAAGGTCATCACACTCTGGTATCGGCCTCCTGAGCTGCTGTTGGGCGAGGAACGTTACGGCCCAGCGATCGACGTATGGAGCTGTGGGTGCATTCTCGGTGAACTTTTCCTGAAGAAACCACTTTTCCAGGCAAACCAAGAACCCGCCCAATTAGAGATGATATCCCGCCTCTGTGGAACGCCAACGCCAGCCGCTTGGCCAAACGTGATCAAGCTGCCTCTTTTCCACACCCTAAAGTCAAAAAAACAGTATCGTCGAAAGTTGCGAGAAGATTTTATTTTCATGCCCAGCCCTTCGCTCGATCTGCTTGACAGTATGCTGGTACTGGATCCCGACCGGCGCATCACCGCCGACGACGCACTTAAATCGAGTTGGTTAAAGAATGTTATTCCTGAACAGTAAGTAGATGAAAAGGATATAGTCAATTGTTTCACGCCAAACAACATTTGCAGTTACTCATTTTCGCTATTGCATTCTCTAGATTACCTCCACCGCAGCTACCAACGTGGCAGGACTGCCATGAGCTTTGGAGTAAAAAACGAAGACGGCAACTTCGTGAGCAGCAGGAGTCGGCACAAAATCTTCCTCCGGGCAAACCTTCGGGCAATTCAATCAAAGTAGAGGGTTTGGTTATACCAAGCGCCATAGGAACTGCTGGAATGAACATGATGTAGTACCGGACAACACGTGATTTTGGGCTACCATGCTGTTAGTTGACATTCGTTTCCATTCGTTCCATTCACATGTGTGTATGTTTATTAGTGGTAAATTTTAATTCTACATATGTACAGAAGACATGTACAAAATTTATGACTAATTGTGTTGTTAGCAGTCGCTATCTACTATTCTTTCTGTCCGTTTCCGCTTGGTGTTCCGAACGACCAGAGTAACTGATGAATTTGAATATCTTCTTTATGTGAAATGTTGGAATAATAGAAACCCACATTGTCGAATCTAACCGTGAGGTAGAAAGAGGCATTGTGACACTCCTAGTAGTCTGAAGAGAGGAAAGGAAAACAGTAATGTTTTCTCCCGACCAGTGGTAAACAGTAATGAGTCTGAGTTTTGGGGTGTGATGACAAGAATGCGATCATTGTTTCTAGGTGAAGAACAAAAAAAAACCAACTGCGAAAAGCAAACCATCATGATTTGTGGTTTAAACAATTGTAGAAGAAAGCGAAGCATTTCTAATCCTTTTTTAATCGTGTTTTAAACCCGTTTTAAGCATTTTTAGTATTAAATGGATAATCTTTGTAAATTATTGCAATCTTATAACTTCGATTGTACATGTGTTTTCTGATACGATACAGATCATGGAACTCTTCACGATAGCAATTATGATGCTGGCGCATTGAACTCTGGAATATGCTGTAAAACGCTTTAAAATAGCAATTAATTGTGGTTGTTGATAATTCATTGCTATCGTTCCAGTAAATTGCAAAGATTAGCAATTTTAATTTTAAAATTGCTTTAAAACCGGTCTTAAAATTTTAGAAGGCTTTTTTCATCTTTTTCTTGGGAAATCATCCTACCCATTTGTCCAACATTTCCAGTAAGCAAGATAGCAATATCATAATAGGAAAGGTGTTTAAAACAATTGAGAAAACAAATTTGAAATAAGAAATATGATATTAGAGGGTTTTAATTTGTTTGTTGTTTTGTTGAGGTGTTTCTCGTATACGGTATACTACGACCGTTCACACGCACCGCATCCCGCAATTTCTGCTTTGGTCGTAGTCTATCCTAGATTACTTCCGTTTTTTGTACCGTGTCGGCAGTAAGTGGTATCTATAGTTTCGGCAATAAACAATAAAGACTGTTCTATAGAGCGAAATTACTCGCGCACAGGGTTGCAATAAATTGTAAAGATTAGCAATATTAGTTCTAAAAACGATTTATAAAAGCTTTTTCTAAGCCATTTATTGCTATCGCCTGTGCACTCCAAATGATATATACTAAAATACATAACTTAATATAGATGATTTGTACATTTGTAGGCAACACTTAATAAGAAAAATTGTCATCGACTTTGTCTCCAACCCAGCATCAGAGGAAATTTTCAACGTGGACCGGGTCTGGGGACATGCGGCGTAAAAGATAGAACTCTGAACGGATTTTTTCTTTTAACATATAGTCATCGTCTTCACATACCTATACATTAAACAGCAGAACACAAGTAATGTTCAAGTTCAAATAGTCCCACCAGAATTGCAAACCGGAAGGATTGGCTTGAGTGACATAACCCAATTTAGAAGGCCTTTGTTCCGCAACACAGGCAAAAGCATTATTTTACTCTTTTGTCTAGGAGTGAAATAAATTTAATTTGAAAACTATTCCTTTATTACATAATTAAACTTCCTTATTATTCCTACCCCTCACGACTGTCAGTGATCGGGTTAACGACAAACATCAGTGGTGTAATAAGGAATATGAAACAACAACGCTACAAATGCCACTTGTTTCTGTGTAGTTTTTCTCTTGCGTAGTTTCATTAGTAGCGGCGGATTTTTCAGTTGTAAGTTGCTTCGCTTACATACATAGGTGATAGCAGTTACCGCGGACAGCATTCATTGTGGTTTTATTCAGGAGTCGCTTTTCAACTATATCCATAATTGTCTGTGCTTTATTACATCGCGGCCGCAGTGTGTAGCTTCGCTGCCTTATATTCGGTGTGTTTTACAGTATAGTTGGTTTTAACCATTGAGATTAAAAAAAGCACATCAAACTACGGCTAGGTAAGTAGAAAACGATGTTATTTGGTTTTCACTAAAGTTATATTGCGTTGCTTGAGAGAATTTCTTCACAAAAAACCTTTGAATTCAAACAAGCTTAGAAATTACTCGAAACGAAATAGGATGCTATTCTGCGATAGCCGTATGTATCCTAAGGCCATGCATATCTTTGATTTCACACTTCAGGGATTCTGTTATCAGTCTGTGCTGATTGACGGTGGACAGCCCTTTGAACTCTTTTGTTTTCACGAAAATTTCATACATTGACCCGCAACCACCAGAAATGTCGCTGACGACGATGTTCTTAGCCTGTCAATCAAAAAGTAAACATAGTAAACACATCATATATTATTCGTAATTATTTGATAAGATTACTGTGTGCGTCTATCGATCAAAACGATCTATCGCGTAAGCTCTTCGCTCGCGAATGAGACAGTTTTTATTCATTATCACAGTGGTGGAACCTACCAATGGGAATTTTGATTTAAGTGTTTTTCTCAACGATTCCTCCGAATTGTTTATCGACTGTGTGTTTCCCGACCACAAACGGCTCAGTATCTAAGGAATTAAATAAAAACGACAAAAATTATCCACGATTCTCACAACATCAAATGGTGATATTTAGGGGAGAGGAAGGTAATATTCCAATTTCCCACTGACTGTATCCAATTTCACATTGAGAGTTGTCACATTGAACCCACAGAAATATAGCGGCTGCCAAAGCTTCGTAGTTGATTTCCACTCATCATTCTAGATACAATATGTCACCCGACTACGAATATAGCTATACACTATCTGAATAATATTTTCTACAACTCTAAACTCACAAGGTAGCTGCTTTTTGCTTTGAGTCTATTATTAGTTGTCAAAAAATGTTGTCGTTTGTGGCTCCTCGAGTGGTCAACCACCACACAGATACTTTATTTCCGCAGCAACCGGTATTCACGCACACTTCAATAAATTACCCTTTTTCACTCAACAGTCTCAAGTTTTTGCTGCTTGGGTACAATAATAAGCAGGGGTCTGTACTCCAAAAAACTCCCAAAAATCATCAGCAACACACACTCAACCATTAAAAAAGTTACAATATACGGAACCTGCCGGAAATCTGCTACTCCAAAGGTGCTGACATTTTCTCCATACAGACACATAATCGTTCCGCTGAACAGTTCTTTCTAAAATGTACTCTTGACAGCTGCATTATTGTTCCCCGTAATACGCCTATTTCACTTTTATTCTGTCGAATGTCGTTGATCACGTCAAAACAAAACCATTGGCGGAGAGGGGCAATATTGGTTGGGTGCAATATAGTATTCACTACTACATCGCTACATTTGCTATTAATTTGCGGATGTAACGCAGTATTAAACTGCTATATGGCAGAAGGGCAGAATAAACACAAACGCGACCTCCATTTGTTTCTTTCCTCAAAAACATCAGTCATAATTGTTGTACTGTGGAAAAGATACACAAAATAATGGAAACGGTAGGGTCAACATAGGAGGTCTTTCACAGAAACGAGCCATTCCGTGGTGGTAGTGGTGTGAATTATTTATTTACATATTCAGCATGCAGAACGGTGGAAGGGATCTGTACGCAACTGGTCGAGAAGGATCCAGATAGTGTGGTAAGTTGGCAGACAAGGGAACAAGAATGGAATATTGGACGAGAGCGGGTCGAGAAAGAGAAACATGACATGATGGCGCTTTGCTCTGTTTTTTCCAACTTATTTGCATAACTACATTCAAGGAATTTACGATTAAGCGTTTCGCAGTTACTTGACACTTAATATTAGTTGGGATAGTTTCCCTTGTTTAGATAACTGGACGCTTGGTTCGATCATTGGTTGAGGTAAACATAGGTTTAGCAAAACACTAGCAAAGGGTACCGGGCAAGCCCATTGCTGTACACCAACACGTACGCACATATTATACATGTATGTATACATATCATATATTCATATATCTATATATCGACATCGAAAAAATACAGCAAATACAAAAAATATATATATTTCATCAAACATGGAAAAAATACAGCCGATGTGACATTTGGTACACCACGTCCATTTCACGTATCAAAATTGAATTGAAAATTCCTAGCAAACTGACTATTCCGACTGTTCTTTTAGGAGATCGGACCGATACTAGTATATTGTGTTTGTTCGATATTCTAGACCAAACAATCTGCATGGTTTATGTGTAGTAGGAAATAAAAAAAGTTCATTGAATCACTTTTCAATTTGTTGAGAAAATGACACCATCTTTGCCAACAGTATGTTGTGTAATATCTTGTAAATCCGGGCCGCACCAGACCAGAAACGGAATATATGACCACCCTAACCAGGCCGGAGTGTGTGTGCATTGTTATTCCATACACATACTAGATTACGTTTGTGTTCGTGGCATCGACCGTAGCTGCTACGGTAGAGGTAAAAATGAAAACAACCTCTCTACGGATTCAGTCGGTTGTGCGCATCGAGTGGACGGTGTGTTACGCTAGGGTGTTCAGTCGCTTTTGGAAACAAAAAACAAGTATCCCTGCACCAAAGTAAAGTGTGCGAAGGAGAAAAACTAAAACCAGATTTCTAGTTCCCAGCAAACTGTGAAAAACCGATCGACGAGTGCGGCAACAAAACGCCAGAGTGCGAGAGGCCATCAGTGAGAGATAGACAGAGTGAAAGAGAAAAGAAAAAAAGCAAAGCACGAGCATCGAGCGGTTGTATTTTACGTTTTAATCGATTCCGCGGCTGAAGCACCAATTTTCGTTGTGTGCGGTAGCTATAGTGTCTTCAAGAGTGCTGTGTTTCTCCTCGTTGACGACGCCCGAGGTCAAGCTCGCTCGCTGGTTTTGAAGCAAAGAGGAAGAAATTTATTTCGCGCGTGCGTTCGTGAGTACGTGTGCGACAAGTGTGTACAGCAGGCAGACAAAAGAAAGTAGATGTACAGTGTTGTGATAAAAATTGTAAAAAACACGTCTCGTGACCCTTTTGAATTCATGGTCAATTAAGAAGCAGTAATGATCGAAGCAGTTACTAGCAGCGGAGAATAATAAATACTTCAGAAAAAGAAAAGCAATACACGACACTTCTTCAAGTCAGTTAAAAAATAGTGAAAATTACCTTAAGAACGTTTCTTTTCTTTTTTTATCTCTTGTGGAAACATTCACATTCTTCTATGAGTGTCAAATTCATTGGCATAGTGAAAATAGTTATTAACAAAAAAGAAGTTTGAACATTACTCACTAATTGTTGAGAATAAATATATTGCATCTATCGTCAAAACGAATTCCTTCTTCCACGCGTACACACACGCGGAGAACCAAAAAAGTATTCAAAAGCTGCAGTTACAATTGTGTGAGAATATCGAGTGCGTTACATTTCGCCGCTCTCGGTACAAAGCGAATCGGTACAATACAGTGGCTGCGGAGAAAAAATAAACGTATCGGTCGTTGCAGTGTGGTTCAACAAACAACATCTACGCAAACATCGAAGTGGCTGCATTAATTGGTTCTATATTCAAGCTGGCTGAATTAATGAGCTGTGCTGCCCGTGCAGAAAACACGGCGAAGTCAAGCAGCGTGAAAGTGAGCAGGGTTGGTTGTCTTTTCCAACGGTGAATTGTAGAGGAAGGACTGACTGCGTGTGGTTGGATAGTTTTGTTCAGTAAATTTTCTTTTGCTACGATCAACGCTTGCAACGTGGATCCACTTGACTGCGACTTGAATCAAGTCGAAGAAAGCAACAGTGGTGTTTGTGAAATAACGCTGTTCATCGACTCTAGCAGTAGCAGAAACAGCAGCTGTAGAAATACCGACATGCCGAGTAAACAAACGAACGATGTGCTGGCAGTGGAAGATCTCGTGCATGAGATCCGGGAGAACCTGCGACTAAAGGCGAAGCCCACACATCAGACGACGCGAAGCTCGCGACCCTCACCCTACCACATACCGTGTCGATCGTGGTCAGAACCGGTGTGCGGAAACGGCGCCGACAAGGGAAAAATGGCCGTCATCAGTAAGGCGAAGGCGAAAGGCGAAGAGACGATAGATGACCCCTATGAATTCCTGCAGACTCTTCTGAAAAACAACAATCTTGTCAAGGAAGCCGTCCGTCGGTTGCAACACGGTCTCTCGCCGAAACAACGATACTTTTACGAGAGCGATGAGGAATCGTCCAGGTCACCGATCGTAGTCATGTGTCAGCTAGAATCCTAAAATGCGGCTTGGGTAGGAGTGGTAGCGAAAAGCGCTTTTACAAAACAGAACAAAATCATAAAATCATAGGTTGGTAGAATTGAACATAAAAAATATTTAAAATATTAATGGTAGGAATAGGTGAAATAGTTTTTAAATTGTTACACTAAATCTAAGTGCTAGCACACTCTTTGAAATGATTCTAGATAATACTAAAATAGTAAAGACGTATCGTGCAAACCTTGAAAGTACATGTGAAGTTCGTAGTTTCTTGATTTTTTTTTTTGGAACAGCGAAATCGAACGCTACTTTTTTCCTTATTTGCTCCCTGTTGCCCCCTTTTATCTTCCTTTTTCGATTGCTGGTTAGTTTGTATGTAGTCTGTTTCTTAAAGGATTAAGGATATCTGCAGTAAGGATGTCATAAAAAACAAGATGTACATCGCGAACACTGTTCCTGCGACGAGTACCATGAACGATGAGACTTGTGATGGAAACTTCACAATGAGATTGGGCGCAGGCCCATTTTAACTTCTTTTGTAGTACGATGTTCGCTAATAAGTTTAAAATGAGTATAGTGCTAAAAGATTACTTTAAAAAAAAATGTCACATATTTAACACAGCCACACAACACTAAAGGCACCAAGGCACTAAAGGGTACTTTTACTCTTTTCGATGTTTGAACTTAAAGTGTGGAAAAACAAAAACACTTATCAAATTTTGTTTTAATGTAAATTCTTATAATTTTGAATAGTTTATTTGAAAAAAGGTTTTCTTTTTTCATCCATAATCTTAAATCGGATGTCAAATGAACTATGTTCTACGATTTTCACCTTTTATGCACGGATTTGAATGTTAGGTAACTATTTTAGTTTCATAATTTTATTTCCTTATCTCTTTTCTTCTCCCCTCTTTCCCTCCCCAAGTGGTACTCCATTTTTGAAAAAAAAAACAAAAACAATGAAAATGTGCGGAAAATGAATTTTCCGAGAAATTTATTGTCGAAAGCATAAACATTGGGTGAAGCATAAAATCTTCACTTGCATCCCGAAAGTGACATTTCTCTTACTACTGCCAATGTGGTAGTAACCGCCTTACTACCGCAATTGCAGAAAGCTTGTTTTATAAAGTTCTGTTATTTGTACAATTTTGAACGAAAAAGCCTGAAAATCGAAGATACGATAGATAACGTTAAAAGTAGCTATCTCTAATTAGCCGGAATCCGGCGTGATAAATCAATTTCGACACATTTTCATCGTTTTCATGGGTTTTCCAAAAATTGATTTCACTTGACGAGGGTGGGGGAGAAGGGTAATATAGAGGATAGGGGAAAAACTGAGTTGGTTATAAAACTAGTATTATATATTTATCAAGCATCCGTGTAATTTCGTCCAAATCCGTCCGCAAATGACGAAAATCGTTGAACATGGGTCATTTACATTACATTCACATGCTATTCACATTACATTACACCAGAAAAAAATCTTACATTTTCGACACGTAAGGCAGAGGAAGTATTGAGGTATATATACTACGTTAAACAGAACGTCGAATCAAATTAAATTTGACGGCTGGTTTGAACAGAAACAATAAATTTGAAATTCCCACCAAACATGTTGAAACCATGTTTAACACTAACGGTGCCGGCAGGGGTCATTTGACTTTTTTCGATGTTTGAACTTAAATTGTGGAAACACGAAAACACTTATCAAAATTCTGTTTTATTGTAAATTGTTATATAATTGAAAAGCTTAGTAAAAAAATATATACTGTTTTTCATCTACGAACTTCCGAAATGGACCGTTATTCCTTTGAGTGCCATAGTGCCAACCTATGTTCTACGATTTTCGTTGATTCTGAATGGATTGGCATGAAACTGGCTAGAGTCAGTTCCGTTTATTTCCCTATCTTTCTGCCTCTTCCCCTTATCACTCTGAATGTGGAACTCCATTAAAAAACCATATAAACGATGAAAACGCATGGAAGATAGGTGCTGCTGTTTTCAACTACATCTCCGATTTGTAGATTTACCGATCGAAATTGTACAAACAACAGCACTTCATATCTTGTAAAATATGAATAAGAAGAAGAAAACAAGATTAAAGAAAGCCGTTTTATGGTGAATGTAGATGAACATTTCCGAAAAAAAGTATTGTTGAAAGCATTGAGAGGAACAATGTTCCGCACCGAGCATCCATACTGGACCGCAGCATGATCGCAGGAAAAAAAACTCAACCCAGAACTACAGGGTTGCGGTCTTGTTCCGATCGAATGTTCTAATTCAATTTGTTGACGTTCAAATCAGTCTAACAGTTTCTGTTATTGTCATTGTCGAGCTATTCAGCCTATGTTCTTGCGATTGTTGATTTTATTTCATAAAATTTTGTTTATTACAGAATATTTGCATCATTTGTATTTCTTTCGACTAGGGTACGGTATAACAAAGTTTACAATAATGAGTTTAGAAAGGACCGGGGGAGCTCAACATCTAGGACTTCTACGTCAATCGCACCATAGTTGCTACCAACGATATGGATGATGTACCATGAAAACATTTTAACAAAAAATAATAATAAAAGAAACAACAGTACGCTTGTTGGTTCTAATTTGCGTTAGTGTTGGCAAGCGTAAAACGTGAAACGAATGTGTCGGCTCTGGTACGAGCGTCCGGAGCTTTTCCAGCAATAGAAGGTGAAGGTGCGATGACCTTCGGTTCAGGAAACTTCGAGACCATCTCTTCCAAAGTCCCAGGCGCTTTGATGTGTGTAGGCTGAGTAGCTCGAGATGAATATACGCCATCTGCTGGATCACGATTCTCAACGGGACGAGATGGAAGAAATGTCCGGTGGATTTCCAGCACGGAAAATATGAAAGCTATTGGGAGCACTACCTTCTGCTCCAATATGGGCTGTCGCTTCGCAGACAAACAGGGAATGTTAAGGCGATTTTCCGTTGTGACGAACTCGATATTATAATCGCCTCTGTCTTATCCAGATCCCAAGCTGTCATCCAGCAGGCCCGAAGGCTTCAATAGCTTCTCGCACTCGTTGAATTTTGGAAAGAGAAGTAGTCACCACTGAGATGTCGTCGGTATCGCTTGCAACATTGCGCATTAAATATTGCATAATGTGGCCTCACTCTCAAGCCGAACTCAGATGAGACGTGAATCCTAACTGCGCTGGACGTGGGAATATTTTAGGTACCTTGCCATGTTGCCCGATCCCTATTTTCTTGCTTCGTCTACGTTCGTAAGAACGTTGTACTCAAGGAGCGAAAAGTCTGGGTCGGACACTTGTCGAAGGAAAATAATGTCGCCGTCAATCGTTCATGAAAATGTCTAGAGTGCAAGGAGCTTAGTCGAATTAGAGATTGCATTAATATGATTGTCATAAACAACCGTGGGCGTTTATGGTACATCCGTTACTTCCACACCAGCGTCACTGCGAGTACCGAGCACCTACAAATGCGATGGTAAGAGGAGCATTCGGGGTCGCTTAGTAGAAGTATATGAGACGAATTCGTCCCTTCTTGGCAAAGTCTCTATAAAAAAAAGTTCAGTAGAAGTAAAAAGTAAAACGTGCACGAATCAGCAATAAAGGAAGTACTAGTTTTCAACCGTTAGGTTGAAATTTCCAACATGAGTTTTGCACATTCTTTTAACGTTACGTCCGCAACAACGTGCTTGATTTTATTGGTGGCCCAAGCGCATTCAAGTTTATCTCCAATTCACTTTCGATACTTACAGTATTCTCATTAATTGTTTTGAATGTCACTACGGGAACAATTGGACGATTTTTTCGTCGTCACGCCAATAAACACCAATACGTTCGCGAGAAACGTAACCGTTTCAACAGAAAGAAAACAAAAAAAGCGTCCAGAATGAAAGCCAGCAGAAGCATAAATGCAAAGCGTCCAGAACGGAAGCAAGTAAACGAATAAACAAAACAAAAACGTCTGGTGGATGATCCGGCACGAAGAAGAGGATGCAAAAAATGCGCAAAAAAATTATATTCTGCGTTCGCCGCTTCTTTGTGGTGTGTTATCCGAGCTGTTGTGGCGGTGCGTTACCATTATGCCGCGCGGTGCCACCGCTATGCCGTGTGGTGTCACTGCTAAGCTGCGCGCTGACGCTGTTGGCGCTGCATGTCGAAAAGAATGAGGAGATAGTTTTTACTGCTAGCAGATGGTACTGCTGTTATGTGTTATCAGCGGTCGGCCGGTTGTAGCGGCGCTAGTCGAGCCCCGGCAATGAATCCGCAGCTTCAAGTCCTCCTCACCTGCCATCCGCTCGTGAGCGTGGCAAAACATGACAAGTGGAAAATGGGCCGACCCAGAGTGCGCGTACAGAGTGCGACGCGCACATTCACCACTCGGTTGCGCTGCTCCGTGCTCGAATCATGGAGTAGAGCTGTGCGTACATCGGCGCATGCCCTGGGAGCTGGCCAATTGTACCGATGCGATGTCAGAGGGCGCCCTGTATGCGGTACGTGTATACACTGGTACCGGCAGCGACGGTCAGGACCTGTCACACAGGGTCATCCGGGCGTACCGATGCATCCATTGTGGTGAATGCGAACGCATTATTCTTTTTCTAATTCTTCTTCTTCTTCTTTACTGGCCCGCTCAGGAAGAGCACATCGTCGTGCTGACATGGCCTGGTCACCAATCATTTTCCATGATACTTTGTCCGTGTCCGTCTGCAGCTCTTCATCCCCGGTAGCACCCGATATCGCTCAGGTTCTGCACCACATGGTCCAGCCATCGAGCTCGCTGGGCTCCTCTGCGTCTCGTGCCGAGCAGGTCGCTGGTGAGCACCTTCTTGGTGGGGCATGAGTCCGGCATCATCATGACATGCCCTAACCAGCGGATCCCATCGGCCTTCGCCACCGTCAGGATATTCGGCTCACCAAACAGCTCAGCTAGCTCGTGGTCAATTCTTCTCCTCCACACGTCCTGCTCGTACAAGCCACCAAAGATCGACCGGAGCACACGCCTCTCGAAGACTCCGAATGCGTTCGCATCCTCCGTGCGCAGAGTTCAGTACTCGTGCCCGTAGAGGACGATCGGTCTGATCAGAATGCGGTATATTGAGGAGTTCGTGTGTTTGAGATGCTTTCTACACCTCAGGAGTTTGTGGAGTAGGCACGACTCCCCTGGACAATGCGTCCCCGGATTTCACAACATGCGTTGTTGTCCGAAGTTACGACTGTGCTAAGATAGCAGAACCCCTCTACTACCTCGAAGTCCTCGCCGTCCACTGATACACTGCTTCCCAGTCTGGCTCTATCACGGACAGAGCCACCGACAAGCAGGTACTTCGTTTTCGCCGCATTGATCGTTAATCCAATCCTCGAGGCCCGCTTTTCAGTCGGGTGTTCGCCTCGCACACCGCCACAGTGATCCGTCCAATGATGTCGATGTCATCAGCGAAGCAGAGGAATTGGAGTGAACGAGTAAATATCGTGCCACGGATATCGAAGCCCGCGCTTCTCATGACACCTTCCTATTCCTATTCCTCCTAAGCTATTCTCTTGTATTAGGTTCGGCAACTCGATAGAAACAAATGATGCCAAGATTGCAGACAAGTTCAATAGTTATTTTGTGGAAAGTGTCATGCATGTGAATGCTAGTATACCTACTGTACAAGAACCTATAGAATTGAGGTTTGGAAATGTCAATGCAAGAACGATTCAGGATTGCTTCCGTGTGATTGGGGAGGATCTCCTTTCGGTGGTAAATCAGTCACTAGAGAGAGGATTATTTCCGAGAACATGGAAGGAATCGTTGGTAATACCTATTCCAAAGGTGACCGGAGCTACCAGTTCGGAGGAGTTCCGTCCTATCAATATGCTCCATACGCTCGAAAAAGTCTTGGAAATTGTGGTAAAAGAGCAATTGCTACATTTTCTAGACAGCAACGAGTTGCTCGCCCAGGAGCAGTCAGGATATCGGGAGAGACACTCATGTGAAACTTGAACCTGGTGCTCGCTAAGTGGAAGGGGATGATGGATCGTGGGCAACCGGTGATTGCAGTTTTCTTGGATTTAAAACGGGCCTTTGAAGCAATATCACGATCGTTATTATTGAATGCTCTCGAACGATTTGGTATTGGTGGGGTGGAGCTCAGTTGGTTCAGGAATTATCTGGCAGGAAGAACCCAGAAGACGGTTTTCAAAGATTATACATCAGAATCAGTAGAAAACACCCTTGGTGTTCCTCAAGTCAAGGAAGTGTTCTTGGACCAATTTTGTTTATCATGTATATAAACGATATGAGGCAGGTCTTGAAGTCGTGCGAAATTAATCTTTTTGTAGATGACACAGTCATGTTTGTCTCGCAGAAGGAATTACTAAACTTTGGCTCAGGCTAAACTTTGGCGTTCGCATTGACGGGGTCATTGCTAAGGTGGCAAAAAAGTGTGGGGCGATTGGTAGCGTGGCAACCTAAATTTCTTTGGGAAAGTTCACCTCTACAATTCAATTATCTCACCGCATTTTGACTTTTGTCCATCAATATTATTCCTCGGCAATCGGACACAGCTAAAAAGGTTGCAAAGAGTGCAAAATAGGGTAATGAGATTAGTGTTGTGTTGTAGTCGGTATACACCCTCTGCTGTTATGCTGGATGTTCTTCAATGGATGTCGGTAAAGCAGCGGATAGTGTACCAGACTATGACACTAATATTTAAACACCTGCGGGGCCTGTTACCGTGGTATCTTGGAGAAAGAATAGTTAGGGGTTCAGACGATCACCGGTACAACACTCGAAGGGCTCATGATCCTAGAACGTCGACCTTTTCACCAGTATTTGCCAGGAATTCCTTATTTTGCAAAAGGATACAATGGTACAACAGTATACCACGAGAGATTGCCGAGGCTGCAAGCGTTCGGGAGTTCAGGCGCTTGTGTGCTGTGTATGTTAAGCACGTTGTTAAGTAGACCCAGTAGAATGTTGAATATCTTGTAGTATGTAGTCAAAACTTAATGTTTGTGAACACAGCATTATCTCACAGATGATGATGAGATTTTTTGTTTTGCAAAATTAAAAGTAAAAAAAAATGAATAAGACTACATACTTTTGAGACACGCGCGCGTAAAAGTGGAAATTTGAAGATGAACCTTCTGTAGGAACTGAAACGGTCGCTCTTGTGCAATCACGTGGAGGGCACCTCGAATTGATCCATTGATGATTTTTTCGACGCGACCGACTGTTTCACGGAGAAGGTTTGCTTGATTTGCTAATCATGGATAGTGGTGACTCCCCTCCATATGTTGGACAAAGGAGGTACCGGCTATTCAAACAGGAGATGGCATTTTTTGGCCATCCGGAGAGTGGTTTCACGACTTCTTCCTTTTGAAATTGTGCTAACCACTGTACGAAAGGAAAAGAGAGTTGACTGGTCTTTCCTTGAAGGGTCACTTTGATACCACCACTTCGTGTTTTGATTAGAAATGTATTTTAAATATCTTTAGATAACTCCGCCATTCTCAAACCTATGTTGGAGTAAGAGGTGGGACTCATCATCATCATCAATGTTTGTGGACAATGTAATGTGCCTGTCATCCCGAGGTTTGGTGATGATGAGTAAAATTTGATCAAATGAAACAAGAGGTAAAAAATAATAAGAATGATACAAATAAGTTTGAGACACGCGCGCGTTCAAGTCGACAAATTGGATTATTCACCAAAGATAGGAACGAAGTTTTACACTCTCGTGCAATCTGGTAGGGAGAATTCGAATGTCACCGGTGACGTTTGATAAGGTCCTTATAGAAGAAAGAAGTTACCAATGTTCTGCAGAGGACAGCGTAATCTTTGAATGCATTCCGGAGAGTGTTTGACTTGTTCTGGGGGTGATAATCCAAGACCACCACTTCGTATAGGGACCCAAAAGTAAAGTAATATCGTAAAGATTATTTCGCTATTCTCAAACGAGGTGGGTACGAGGTGGGACTCATCATCATCAGCATCATCATCATCACCTTCCAGGGCTATGTTAAACAGGAAACAGGAGAGCCCGTCGCCTTGCCTTAGACCCCGGCGAAATTCGAACGGCTCCGACAGCATATTCCATACTCTCACATGGCACTGTACCCCCTCCATCGTGGCCTCTAACAGCCGTACCAGTTTCCCAGGGAAATTGTATAGCCGCATGGTCTTCCATAGTTCATCCCTGTCTATGGTATCCTAAGCCGCCTTGAAGTCGATAAAGAGGTGGTGCGTGGAGATCTGAACTTCCCGAGTTTATTATTATTATTATTATTATTATTATTATTATTATTATTATTATTATTATTATTATTATTATTATTTTTACTGGCGGCCTGGCCGTATGCAACCTCATGGCGAGGACTGTCCTGATATTTTAAGAGCATCCCTGCGTCTTTAGACAAAGGCTACTGAGAAGCCAGTATCTGAATCGGCCCAGCGGGATTTGAACCCGCGTAACTCATGTTGAGAGTGGAAGACTCTCCTCTATCTCTCCGAGGCGATCAAACACAAATGGAACGCTTGGTTAAAGAGAATTTAAGAAGTTGTTGATCGGGGATAGCTAGATGCCTTTCACAAGGCAATGGCGTGATTAGCAGATTGTTGACGCGAAATCAAGAGTCGCTCCTACAAAGCCACTATCCATTCCGAGGCATAAACTTCAAACCTCCGGTTTGTAGGATTTTTTTTAAATGTAACAAAACATTTACCTATCCCTAGTGGCGGATTAGGGGTTCTAGAGGCCCCAAGCAGCTATAAGTTTTAGGCCCTCAAATACATAAAAACATGTAAACATTGTTTTGCAACTTGCGCTACAATACGTAGCTATTTCTTCATTGACCTCTCTTAGGTCACTGGTGCTTGGTGCTCTTTTCTTCAAAAAAAGAAAACACAACCCTGAAAGTTCAGTTACATCCTTCTCTATCTTTTCAAATTCTGTGCGAAATTTTTTTGTTAAATTTATCAAAGACTTCAATAGCACATAGCCTTTCATAATTGAATATTGGCCTGCCATGTTTGAATCGTTGTCGTAAGATTGTCCGCGGCAGTTATTTATATTGTTTTAATTTTTCTAACAAATTGTTCTTTCAAATAAAAGGAAGTATGATTTTCTATTGGCATAAAAGATATAAATCTTTCCTGAATATCTGACGCTGAAACATACCTTATCACAAATGGTAGTTGATCTATTTCGGAATGGTCAGGAGTACAATCAACTACCAAACTATAATATTTAACAGTTTTTATTTCCTGTACTATTTTAAGTTTGACTCCATTACCAAGTCCACATCACAATCCACAAACTTATCGCATAGTAGATGACAAAAATAACTGACCATTCCACGTCCTTGATACGCTGACGCACCGACAGGTCGAAAATGTCATCTGCGATGCGGTTTTACAACGACACACCGATAAGCCGAAAAGCATCGGCCATCGGTCGGCCATCGTGATTGCGTGGGAGATCATGCAGCTGCCATTATATCACGGAAGAGGGCTGCCCGGCTGCTTCGGTAGAATGAGAGGGATCGAAGCTCCCGAACGGAGGACGACGACCGGTACCGATAAGCCGGTGCGCGGGAAGGATCCTGCTTTTATGATCCAACCGCCCGACGCATCGGATTAAATTTTAGCTGCACCACGTCACAGAGTGGTGTGCTAAAGTACCCGATTGGTTGCGATCCCAAATTTTAACTTTTGCGTAAGCAACATATGTCGAACAAGTTTACTTTAGCGATTTTCAAGTTTACTTTAGTAGATCCGAAGACACCATGTTACTAAAACTAATTAACAAATCGATCATTCCAGGCGAATCACCAGCTAGCTAGTCTTCATCTTGGGAATTGAGAATTCCAGGTGTAACCAATGCGCACTGCCACGACAATAATTATGTGTGGTCAAGAAGAATTGGGACTTTGGATCATTCAGGACCTTTCGGATAATTGATTTTATTAAAAACGATCGAAACATTTAATAGTGAATTGTGTACCCTGTCGCTCACTCTCGCGCTGCGCTGATGCTATCGTCGCGTTCTTCCGTTGGAACGTACGCTCGGGAACGCGCTCTCTCGCAATGAATAGTAGGCCGTGCGGGGGTACGCCTGCTCGTTCTATATCCCAATGAATAGTAGGTCGTGCGAGACCGTATGGGGTATGGGCTCGCTCGCTCGCTCTCTCTCTGTCGCATTGAATAGTGCGGGACAGAGCGGGAGGGGGAATAAGTAACGCTTGTTAGGTTTAACTCAATTTTGTATATTAATTTTGGTAAAAATCGATAGACTACCTGTCGAGAAATGATTTCGTTATTTTGAGAGGAAGGGTGTTTGGGAGGGGTATGTAGGAAGGAGAATACTGGGATCTTCAAAAATTGTAAACTGGTAAAATCAGCCATCTCTGTGCCAAGTTTGATGCAAATCGGTCCGGTAGATTTGGCGTGGTGCAAGTACATACATATATACGTATATATATATATATTTATATAAGGCAGGTATCCAATGTTGTCGCTGACGAAACGATCTAGGATTGTTTGCAATGGGATGTGGGTCTGTCAATGACCAAGACAAACAAGTTTTTGTAAACCCCCGATTGTGGGTCAATCGGTGTACGCTGACACCAAACCGTTTCCACGCGCGGCATAGTTTATAATAACCCAGCAATATGAAGAGCAAACTGTTGGATTTCAATCATAAATAGTAACCCATTTGAAGAAATAAACCAAAATTGTATTAGACTTCAACCACGGTAGAATTCTCAATTGAGGTTTAGTCAGAGTGTCCTGCTCCTATCATAACCTGGTCCATCCGGAATCAGCTCCGAATGTGACAAATGTGTTGAACGAATGCCTTTTTCCTCTTGCACGACCCTGCATCGCTGCAAACATTTTTGCTGTTTATAGCGGTATTCCCCCGCAAGGCCCTCTTCTGTAAGCCTGTAAGAGTTATCCAGGTATTCAGGCACAGGTCCGAGTCAGGTTGTCTTTTTTTTGTGTCCAGTCACCTGGCCCGGAACTAATGGAGCGGGCTCCGAGCGCATGGCGGTAAGGCAGCACGCATACGCTCTGAGTGCGCTCCGTTAGTTTGGTAGTCCGGAACGCGGTTCGCGGATTTGGTAATTTGGAACCTGCACCGGTAATTCGATAGTCGAACTTGGGGCGCACAGTTAAAATTTCTAGATCTATCTCATTCTTCTTCATTTTTTGGTTCATTCGTTTACTGGCTTTCGTTCCTTTGGTGTTATGCTTCTGATGGCATTCATTCTGGACGCTTATTTTGGGTTTGTTCTTTGACTGGTTTTCGTTCTGAACATATACAATTATATTGAACATGTGAGTGACATTCAACACAAATAATGAGAATATTGTAAGTATTAGTAGTGACTAAATGAAAAAAAATGATCAAATGAAATGAAATGAAAGAAACCAGAACTAGCTTTAATCCAACCAGAATTTTGTTATATTTCACAAAATCTCGTATATTTCTGTTCAACCTCTTCTATTCAAGTCCAACCTATGTCTACTCTGGATGTTCGCAGATTCATTCTTTTAAAGTTAGGTTTTCATGTTGCTAATGGCAACATTTCCTCCTTTCTTAATTCCACAACACATATGGTTCGAATCTTGAGGGAAT
>JAOEFI010013022.1:0-12776 GCA_034621735.1 Anopheles plumbeus | reverse complement strand
GTTTTGAATGTTATTAGAATCATGCATGATGTTTTTTTGAGTTAGATTTCGCGGCAGTTTCGCTTGTATTAAGTCTCACATATGCGGTCCAGTACAATGAGCATTAAAGATCAAGTTTGATGTTCACATTGTGTGATTTAATTTACATGCGAGTTGAGTGGCAAAAAGTGTATGTGTGAGCCGATGGTTCAGCAAATAGAATGCTGCATTAATAATTTAATGTCCGGCGATTTTATTCCTAACTAGCTGATTATTCCGATTTGCCATTCGGGTCGGACTCGACCAACTCTCTTGTCTTCTGAGCTGTCGACGTCAGCGATGTCGATGTTGATGTCAGCAGCCAGAGGGCGTTCGGTCGTCGGGCGTCGGGCGTCAATCAAGTTTACTTTAGCAGATCCGAAGAGTTTCAGAACTATGTAGGAAAATTAACGGCTTCATCGACGATGGTTGCAATGTCGAATAGATCTGTATTCAGTAACTGGTCCAGTAGTTTCTTGAGTATCTCAGCAATAATCTTGTTGAAACTCGTTTCAACAGTTAAAACCAGACGGGATTTTAGTTGCCTCTTTTGTTGTCCACGGGGAACCAAATTACTCGTCCCTTAGTCTCTCTGGCTGGTGTAGGACGAAAAAGGCCGATTTCTCCTCATCGCGTCCTATTTATCACTACAAATCTCGTGCACGTCGTCATTTTTTGGGAGCTAGGATAACTCTTTCTTTTAACCATAGTCTTTCATGGTACCTTTGAGACTGTCGGGTACACAGATTCAATTAGTTCCTCTACCGAAGACATCATGTTACTAAAACTAACAGACAAATCGATCATTCCAGGTGAATCAACGGCTAGCTAGTCTTCATGTCGGGAGTGGAATTGAGAATCGCAAGTGTAACCAATCTACTTAGAGACTCTAACAACCTCGGAAACGATATCCATATTGCCCAATGTACGTTTTTTTTTGGAGAAGGGGAAATATGGAAGCTCCCCCTTCGCCATTCTTCCCAGGGGTAGGGGTATGGGGTAATCTTGGCAAAAGAACTTCAAAAAGGTTAAATTGTTAAACCACCTCTCTGTGCCAAGTTTGATGCAAATCGGTCCGGTAGATTTGACCTGATGCGAGCAGATGCTTCCTTTTTTATTTATAAGATTGCATTCGCTTGCATTGAATCATTAAGCGGTAATGTTTTTGTGATTAAAACGTCATGAAGCAAATGCCAATGTTTTTAGTAGAGCGTTTCCAACCTATTGTTTATACGGTAAGTTATATTTTGAAAATAGTGATGAATTCTACTGCCAATGAATAATTCCAGTAAAAAATCTAAAAGCATTAGAACCATTTTGTGAACAAAATAATTTTCTTCGTTCAAATAAAATACATCCATGCAGCTTATAGTGGTTTTTTTTTTATAGCAAAGCGGTTCTTCCTTATCAACTAATGAAGTCATCATAAATGCCTGAAACAACTCGCGCACCACTTTAAATCACGTACTATGATATTTTGCGTTTAATGGCACACAGTTCGGCATCACACACTGCGCTTTCGTGATAAATCATCATCATCGACGGAACAATCCTGGCACGGTCAATCTGACCAGCGGTTGCGCCTGGTCAAAGAGTCCCCGTCTCGGATTCGACAGCGATTAATTTTCCCATAAATTTTAATTATCTACAACATGTTATTAAAATAATCACAATCTGCTCGGTGTGGGGTGTCCCGGCGCCTACAAAATGCGTATGCCTTTCTTCCGTTCCGCTGTTGGTGATGCTAGTTGGAGAAGCACCTGGAGCCGGGGGAGGTGAGCTTCTGTTTGCCGTTTGTCGTTTAGCGCCCGTTTCATGGTCTGTTCGCCAAAGCGGCAGGAGTCAACCACGAAAGGGACTGCAGCGACGTTTTAGCGAATACCAAACTCTGACACGAACACACCGGTTGCGTTTTCCAGATATCGAGTGGGTCGTTTAAGCTGGAAATAGGAACTAAATGATTTTTATATGTTTATATGGTAAACGTTTGGATAGAATTAATTTGTCTATATATTTCTATTTACTACAGTTGGAAAAATTCACCAAGTGGTACTGATTTAGGGCGTGCCTGTATGTGCACTTGCATCTCTGCATAAATTATTCATTTGATAATAATCTTTCCCGTTATGTCAATACCCACATTTTTATACACAAAGACATATCCAGCATGCATACATTTTGTTGTATGGGACATACATTTTTATCGATATGTTGAATTCAAGTTGATAATCCAAAATTTGTTGGACTCCTACAGTTGCCGTTTGCAGGATTAAACATGTTTCGAAGAATATTCGACCAAGTTCGGCAAAACAAATGATTAGTTTTGTTTAGTACTTTCAACGTTCTGTTACGAATTTGTCAGGTGGCAAAAAACATTAGTTTATTAGATCAGTCATTTATATCGTATTGTAGATATACGAGATGGCTGACGAATGGGCTTTTTGCGAAATCGATGGTGAAGATGGTTGTCAAAATCATCTTTTCGCTAATGACGCCTCAGATGACGATGGAATGTGTCGGTCTGACAAAACACAGTGAGTCAATTGAATGAGTCAAGCGTTTTCATTTGGAAAGGCAGAAACACTTTCTCTACCGTTAAACAGTCTGCAACTTTCTAGGCACCATAGCGCGACGGGAAGGCTTTTCCTGTTTCGCTTTCGTCCTTTTTCGCCCAGCCATATTATCGAAACATTACACAGTGATTAAACTTTCTGTTCTTCGTCGACCAAGGGCGACCAACTGCTAGCCCCGACGTGTCCATTAGGCACTTT
Source organism: Anopheles plumbeus (assembly GCA_034621735.1). Taxonomy (NCBI): domain Eukaryota; kingdom Metazoa; phylum Arthropoda; class Insecta; order Diptera; family Culicidae; genus Anopheles; species Anopheles plumbeus. Next base: position 9,987 of record JAOEFI010013022.1, on the reverse strand, counting down.
TTCAACATCGTTCTACTCGTGTGTCTTTCTTTCCAGCGATCCCCACGGTGTGACTGAAACCAGTTCATTTTCCAATGCTGGAGCACCTCTGCTGACAGCTCTTCTATGCGATTTCGCATAATCGTTCTTGCAAGAGGCGTCACCTACAGCGGGATGCTTTTTTCACGACGTTAATTGGTATCAACGGACGTACGAACGGTGGGGAGCGCAGACTAGTGGGGGAAGGAAATCGTCTCACACTTCCCGCGCGCTGAACAAATAGATCGTGAGCAGACGAAAGAAGAAGAGAGAAAAATCTTCATAAACCATCCAAATGTCGTGTGCAGAGCAGATATTTTCTTTTCGGTATTCTTTGGCGGCGGGAATGCGAGCTGTCTATATGAATTGTGATTATGTGGTTTTGGAACTGGAAGCTTGAAGGACACATTTTTTATCGGCGTATTCCTTTCCGCCGTTCGGAGTGCGTAGGACAAAACTGTCGGCTAGTATACAAGTCTCCGTGTGCATAGTTCACCCATGGTAGGTCGAAGGGTGAAGCGATATTCAAGAGCTTTCGAAATCCACTAATGCCTCGGTTCTAGTACCACAGAACTTGGGAAGAACAAGACAGTATAAACGAACACCCTTCGAATATAAACTTGCATTAGGAGCCACTATTTTTATCCTTTGCTAAAACTTCGTCTGCTTTTTCCGTTCTGAACGCCGCCCCGAAACCCCTTTGTTAGCGTCCGCTTTAGGAAACACAAGTCACACTCTCCGCTAACGACAGTTGATTTAAACAATATAGCACCACATATAGTGCTAAAAAAGCGTTTGACAGTTTCATTTGAAGGGTCGGCATCGGTTCATTGGGCGGCGAACGGGATGTTTCTCAGGAGGTATGGTCAACTAGAGATGTAATGTGCTTTTCCGTTGGCTTTTACCGCACTTTATTTACTCCGCGTAAACCAGCCCCCTCGACACCTCTTGACCGATTCACACGACATTTCTTAACCTAACTATGGTTGGTTCGCTTCCCCGGAGCCGAACTGTCTTACCCTAGACGGCCATGGCCCAAGCAAGAACATTAGAGCCACTCCCGCAACAATCATTCGATCGCACGATCCATTCCGCAGAAGCGGGCCAGTACGCTGCCCCATAGCCATGGATTGGTAAGCAGCGATCCACGTTTTGGGGCGCTTCACATTAAACGCTTTTGCCCTTAAAGGCTCCTCGTATGTCTCACGTTTCACTATAAAAACTTGTTTCGTTTGACCCTGACAACAATAAGTCGTCTGTTTCCCAGGATCCAGTATAATCACAAAATGTTGCTCTAGCGCCTTGGCGCTACAGTACTTGTTTAGTAACTGGTATTCTCCAACTTTCAACAACTGGACCTTTCAGAAGTATACAGCAAAGGACCTTTTTACTCGAGTGAGGTTTTCCTGTATAAATTCGTTGCAGCTGTTAATTATTTCTGGTAAGGTGTGCATCAACAAATTTAAGGGATGGCCTGAAAAAGCAGGATCATTCGTAAAAGAATTCCTAATCTAAACACGAAAGAAGAGCCTCAAATCAGGTACTAAAACAACTACGGAACAACGCAGACTTCAAATTACCATTTCGTTCTGCTTATTTTCCACTGCTCGGAGATCCTTCTATCAGCTGCGTTGGTTGATTGTCCCCCAGCGAACAATTGCGAACATCGAATAGCGCGATAGGGGAAAAAGCAAGCTGAAAAGTACAACGTAGCCGGTTGAAAGCGAAGCGGAGAGAGAAATGTTCAAAAAGGTACGCTAATAATTACGGGTGTAAAGCAGCAGCAGAGTGTTTTGTGGTGGCGCACTGTTTTCCCAGGTGGGATGGAAAACCGTTAAAGAACAGAGCGACCGCTGCTACGGGAAATAATTATTTTGTCATTCAGTCAGATATTTTGTCAAGCGGGAAGAGTTCAGGGAGGGGGGTTTTCGCCTAGTGAATTTCGCGGGAAAATGTTTGAATAGTTTTCAGTTATTCATTGTCAAACAAGCGTTGAAAAATGATAGGTAAGATTCGACCAAGTTTAACGTAGCCTGTCTAAATATCGCCAGGTGCAATTTGATCGAAATATAACGTTAAATTGACATTGTGGCCTTCGGCCCTAGGAAACAAGGCAAACTTACCCCACATCGATTAACACGCAATCAAAGCCCCATCAACGAAATGGTTCCATAAAACTTTTGCATTTCCTCGGCATTTCCACGAATCCTATGCCGCTGCTCTGCTTCCGAAACTTTTTCTAGAAATTGTTTTCTCCTCCCACCGCAACCGGATTCTATTCGTATTTCTAATACTTTTGTCGACTGCTTGCTTTTGGAGTTGGAAAAATCCGCGCTCATCGATGCCGGAGCCCTACGGCCGCATAATTTATTTCACTGATCACTCGGCCGGGCGTTAATGAATGTGTCAAATGTAACAGCGTTGGGTTTAGTTTGGAGTTGCGTATTTTGTCTGACAAGTGTGTAATTTGATTAGTGCCATCCAAGGTTCAGGATGTTCTTTTCACATCGCTTACCGTGTAACCCGCAAATTGATGACATTCCAGAAAAATGGGAAATTCTTATCCTCTTTATCTCAGTCATTCTCCGCAACATTTGCCTTGAATAATACGTTACGAGTTCGCTCACGTTCAGTGCTTATCGTCCAGCAACTTTTATCGTTAGCCGTCAGCAAATGATTTTGGGGTTTCCTTGCGCTTCCTTCCGTAACCCGATCGGTAATTGATTTCATTTGCTTGCGGAGGAACAATTCCGATCGATTGAGACTGAGGGAAGGAGTAGTTGCCGCAGGTCACGATCTCGTGCACCCGCAAATCTGTGCTTGTCGCCGATGTGAAATTAACCATCGTTAAAGTGGAACGTGAGTCTCGTATACGACTTTCGGTCATTTAAATATCGTAATCCGGGAAACATATTGCCGAATGCTAGGGCGACGGTTGACGTGAAAAAAATTTGGATATTCTGTTGCTTGCTTTCACGTATATTTGCTTCATTTTCCAATTGAGAAGCATTCGTTACATTTATACATGTTTAAAGATAATAAAACAAAATCCATCATCAACCCAACTAGAAACCCAAAATAAAACTGTTTTATGTCTGCTTTTTCGTACTAACAGGTAGTAGCAGTAGTAAGAGCAGTTCCCCACCAAACAACGGCCTGGTGCCACGGTTTATCTCGCGAGGACACACCTACCGGGCGGTCGTCGGCGACACTCTTGTGCTTCCGTGCGAGGTTGAAAATTTGGGTAAGTATTGGGTAATACGAGAACAAGGCTGGAATATTTTCTGAAAATGATAGATTTGTAATCAAAATTAGACAAATTTAAATTTATTTGATAGAATGACTTGCTGTCCGCAACATATTTTGTTGAACATTCGAAATGCAATCGCCTGGGAATGGGGAACTATTTAGAAAAGGAATATAGGAAACATGGCAGAGCCACGACACATGTTCGTACATTTTGGGGAATTCATTAAGGCCTAGGAAATAATTTTCTTTATTGCACTCGCTCTGCGAACTAATTGAAAATTCATTCCGTTTCTTTTTGCCATGAAACGACATGAAACGCCGCGGAGTCGCCGTGGAACTGACTGTAATCCCGTGTGCATCCACTTTCGACTGGGTATCGCTTGTGCTGTACCTTTTCCATTTGCGCATTTTGAGTGCAGGTGCAACTCAATGAAAAGCGTAACTGAAGGACTTCAGTCTTTTCATTCTACTCTTGACAGCTCTGTCGGGCTTCGTCCGGCTTCGTCCGGCACTCGTCTCAGTGCGTTATCATCAAACAAATATACCCTTCGGCGAAGATCCCGCAAACATGTGTGATTTTGTGTTTTCATTTCCGCGAAGAGATGGCCGTGGAGGAAACGGGAAGTGGCAGCCAGCGGGCCACGGTCTGCGGAATTTATGTGATGCATGTGGAACGGATGAATAAAATCATAACGACTGTAGTTGTGGTTGGGGCAACATGGAAAAAGAACAAACCACTCACAGCATTATTCCGCCTGGGTTGGGATGAATCAGCCCCTCGGTAGGCGTCATCAAAGAGTTGGCTGGTCACGCAGTGGCGTTCACCGAGCGGTGCTTTATGGAACCATAAATAAAGAACTGCAAGAAAGGGAAACATCCACCGGCCTACCACACCGATGCACTTTGCACAAGTTGTTCACTTTGTTGTGGTCGTACTACAACAAAAATCGAAAACACGCTCTCGTGAAAACATAAAACTGGACGGAATATTCCGTGCCTCGAGCTCGCTGGGTTTTGGTTGCGTTCTCTTGTTGTAGTACATTTTTCAGAACATCATGTGTTTATCCGCAATGCACCGATTTCGTTACCAAATGCAATTTTACTACGATGAAATGGTGGGGATTAAATTTTCAAAACAAACGTAAAACGTGAAAGTTGCCATCTTAAGTTTACTTCAGAATTCGTCATTAAAAAGTACCACCATTGTCATCGAGCAAATTCATTGACAGTGAACAACCATTAGAGAGTTTTCGTGCACAGAGCAAGACATCAGTGCTTGAGAAATTGGTCTCTGAATGTCTAGAGTATTTGTTCCTTCTAAATCACGATAAATTGCCTGAAGGCGACGATTAATTGCCGGCAATATGGCGAATGGCTATGGCTTGGAAGGCCCAATCAGAGAATGGGAGGAAGGTGGAGTAGGGTCATGGTGCCACGGTTAAGCCAACATCAATCTGAGTTATTCTTTCAGAACCTTGATTTGATTAATGAAACATGCTGAATTATTCGTTGTATTTCGTTATGATCCATTGCGCTGCTAGAAAGGGAAAACGTGAATACCCGTTAGTTCCACACCACTGTTACCAAGGTTGGTAGGAAGATTTTTCTTTTCTGTTTTGAAAATAAACTTAATAAAAATATCCAGAGAAAAGCATTCATAAAACAGTCACCACTTTTGCTTACTGTTTAAAAAACCTACCTTCCAATGAGGGAACCGAGTTCGCTGTGACATGCTTGGGAAGAACAGATTGGACCAATGGAATAATTGGAGGAAATAAAAGAAGTGTCAAACGGATTAGGAGTGTGACTCATTTTTTCGCCGTCGGTATCCACAGCACCAATTTAAAACAAACCTAATATAGGAAACAGTTCAGGAAACCTTTTTGTTACCCCAATAATTGTTTATTCGTGTTTCTTAACAATAGCTTATTTGCATCGATTCTGGTTAACTCAATTAAAACCTTAACTCAATATGGTTGGAATGATTTGCTGGATGCCATTTGTGAAAATTAAGTAGTACATGGTCGATGGTTGAATCAATGGGAAAAATTGAAAAACTAAACCCTGGTACTGTTTGTATACACAACAATAATAATTATTATATTATATTATATATTATAATTTGTTGAAGACTGTTATAATGCTCCAGTCTCCAACGGTCGACCGCGCTGTCAGTTGATGGCAGATGCCATAAAAACAAATGTTTTAAAAAGACGCGAGCGGTCTCGAACCAGCCCTTTTTGGTTCGGGAAAGACGAAAGGAATAAAGCAGACAAGTTGTTTGACTCTCCTCCGCTGCAGTTCCAAACTTAGTCTTAAAATCTCACATTTTCATTCCCGCTTCCAACATAATTATTATATATAAAAATAGCTGAATTAACTAACAATCTTAATAACTATAATACAATTAACTTCTGTCGATATATATGATATATAGTGTGGATAGCACTATGCCATGGTTGCAAATTCAATATGCGTTTGAGGTATTTATTCTGGGCTACCTATAGCTTAGTAGTAAAAAGTAAAGTAAGATTAATCTTATGATATCTTATATTATAAAGTAGTAACTGATTTTTAATGTCCAATTTTGAAATTTTGTTTATGAAACAGTAATGGCACTTTATGACTTTTTCTTATTATTTCTAATTAGCTTATTTTCTATATGGTCTTTGGAAGTAAATCTTTTGTCAAGTCTGACACCCAGGTAGGTTACATTATTTCTCCAAGCAATATCCGAGGTGTTTATTTTTAGATTTCTATTTGGATTTTTTGTCTGTACTGGTGCATCGTGTAAAGTAGATCGTGTAGAGTAGCTTAACATTTATTGTCGTTTATTTAAAGCTCCAATTTTTTGCAGTAATTTACGTATTTTTAAATTTAGTTTTAAGATCTGAAATCACAGTCATCAGCAGAGGCAAAGCATTTGGATGATTTCATTTTAGGGATGTCTGATGTGTAAATATTAAATAGCACTGGTGATTACACGCTGCATTGGGGTAATCCAGCTGGTGGGGTAAAGGGATCGGATGTTCATGATTTCAACTGGATATTGCAGATACCGTTTGGTAGGAAAATTACAGCTAATAAGTTTGTACGTAAGGCCTCGATGCCATACTGTGTCGAAGGCCAAATCTAAGGTGGAGGTTAGGATTAATTTCATTCTGAATAATATTGAGCAAACTTGGTACAATGGCGTTAGTTTCAAGTTCGACGTTTCGACGGACCTTTCCAGTTCGTTGGATGCGCTCTGCCTGCTCGCGCGAAAAATATCTTTACTCTTAACCTAGCCGCCGTTACCATCGCACACACTCACCCATAAATATCGACGGGGCCGCCTGGTGGCTTTTGTTGACTTTGTGACAACGCCAAAGGAAAAAAACTTTGTCACGTTCGACATGCAGCCTCGAAGTCATCGATTCCTTCGGAAACACTAGCCACATATTTCTCCGTGTGCATTAAATGTAGCTGGAATCAACCATTATGAGGCACCGTCCGGGGATACTCTGTTTACATTCGATTTTGATTTATGCTGTATGTCCCGACCTTCTCTGGAGTCCGTTATGCCGGCCTATGTGTCAGGAAAACTGTTTTAACCGTCGTGTACATACCGGCATACACGGGTATGATTTTTGTTTTTAAACACACACATTTCTGGTTCCTGATGTTGTAGAGATTTGAACGTTTCAGTATTCTCTAGAAAGGGTGTTTTCTTTGCATACCCCAAGTTTCACCCAGCTTCGTAAATTTGAAACCAATTGTATGTACTAGTTTTACAAAAATCCCCTTACATCAATACCCGGCATACCCGGGTATGCCTGGAGAGGAAAATATCGTTGTCAAACATTGTTGACGGGTCGACGATCTGTCACCGACGAACTCCGGCGCCCACCTCCAAAGGACGCAGAGGACGGAAAGGATGATGAGCGGGCAAATGCGAAGCAGAGAGAATCGAATAAAGCCACGCTTCTATTGCCTTTTTTCGGTCACGACACGGCAGAGAGAAGACGTGTTTTAATCCTACTATTGGAGCTATTGGAGAGTCAAAATCACTGTTATCATCCGACTTACTCTTGTGTTTTGGCAGCTTGAACTCCTCTTCAACCGAATCTAATAAGCTTGCAAACCGACAAATTCCATCATCATCTTCAGCTTCATTAGCGAAAAGATGGTTTTGACCATCTTTACTATCGATTTCACAAAATCTCCATTCGTCAGCCATCTCGTAAATTTTTTTTTGTATTGCTGAGTATATCTTCGATACGATATAAATGACTTATCCAATAAACTAGTGTTTATTCACGTGGGTTTCAATCTTACCAACTGACACATGAAATTCGTAACAGAACTGAACCACAGGAAGGAACTAAACCACACTGATCATTAAGTATGTCGAGCTGGCTCAAAAATTCTTCGAAACAGGTTTAATCCTGCTTACTGTAGTCAACGGCAATTGTAGGAGTCCCAAAAATTAGGTTTTTCATCTTGAATTCAACATATCGATAAAAATGTATGACCCGAGTATACCGGGTATTTGTTTGTGTATAAAGATGTGGGTATTGACATAATGGTTAGGGTCGGAGAAGAGCTCTGGAATCCTCTACAAAGAAATGTTGCGAAGCATGTGACCAACGGTTCCCGACTGGTCGATTTATTGGAATTATTTTGTTCTGAAGACTGATGTTTGATTGATTTTTATTTTTATTGAATTTACGTCGTGTCCTACGACAAACACAGCAGCTTTCCGAGCTTTCAAGTGCGCCGTGGCTTTAGATGAATAAAAGGAAACATCATACACTACACATTCAAATAGTAGAAGATTTTCCGGCTTTTATGGTTTCTGTTAGCTCGCTCCAATTCGTGTAACGCACTCGAGCCTCATGCAGTTGGGCGCTTGGTAATCTCGTTAACGAGCCTTTGAGTGAAGACTGTAAGTAGTGTCGTTTGTCTTATAACTTGTGCTAGTAAATAGTAGTTAGGGAGTAGAAATTAGGATTTTTTGCATTGATTGCATTTGGTGATTACGGCTTAAACAAATTTAATGGCTCGTGAAAAAGCAAACCTTTCTAACAACGTTTACCTACTGCTCTAAATGATGATCTGCAATGGTGATCTTAACCCAACTTTCAAGCTCATAAGCCTCCATTTTTTTACAGTCGATGCGCTGCAATATTGCACTGGGGATGCGAGCTGTTCGGATCAAGGACGGAAAATGTGTTGGTACCAGTCAGCTGACACTCTTTTGTGTCGTGAAGTTAATTTGTTGTGTTTCCACCTAGCTGGACAAACCAGAAAAGAGGCTATACGAGCATGTTTATATTAAGCAACAAGAGCTTGCTTCTTAAGCTAATCGGTTTTTCAATCTCGGTTTAAAGAACTAATTGTATTAAATAATGTAATGTACATTCATTCCATTATTGGTCAGTTCATTCATTTGGGAAATTTTTTTGCTCAATGTTGACGAATTAAGCGGGGAAATAGGTTTAGAGCGCCGTTTTTCAGGGTTTTTTCGTCGATTATTTATTGAAATATAAGGAATCATAATTTATTAGAATTTTCGGGATATTACATACATATGTTTAGGTAAACGCTGATTTTTTTGGCAGCATTTCCTTGGAAAATATTGATAATAGGTTAAACATACTTTACAAAAAAGAAAAAGGAATTGGCCTTTGTTTTTAGGCAATTTTTTTCGACTTCCTTTGCAGAACAATAGTAGTTACAAATACAACAAAAAAATGAAAATTCCAATCCATATAGAAGGCAAACATACAATGAAAACAACTGCCAAAGTTTCATAACGATTGGTTAAAAACTGTGTAAGCTAGAAGGTACGCAGTTGGAAACGAAATTGTTTAAAGAAAAACCCGTTTGACCTTTAACTCAACGCAGTATTGAATTTGGCTCCCTTTTTTGATACTTTTAAAAACTTGTTGATTCTTCTAGCTGTGATACGCAGGCATTGTGAAAATGTAATACTGAGTTAATTAATTAATTAAATTAATTTTGTGGAGTTTGGATGCCACACGCTCGGGCACTTAGCGATGAACGTTCACTAAATCGTATATAAGTACATTATTTTACTTCGAAATATTGGCAACATATTTTTGAATAGTTTTACTAACGATTTGTGGAATAAAAAATTGCTCCGACCCGAACCACCCACCCCCCTCCTCCCATTGAAACACAGAGTTGTACGGCTCTTATGAATAAATCTGCATTTGAAACATTGCGTTGGTTGTGTGAAACTGTCAGATTGCAGTTAAACGAATTTCAAAAAACAAAACAACAGAGAGAGTCAAAAGCAGTGTTAAGTCGTAACTGTAATTAAACTCCGTCTAATTCTTGCTAGTATTGCACTGCAATAAGTACTGCTACTCACTTATCCAAGCATGAATTCAATTCCACACTATCTGTTACAAATTACCGACCCAGCTGGCTCGGACAATTTTTTTCGTTTTGCTTCTGTCTTCTATAAAGTCGTTGGAAAAGGTCAAACGAACGCCAATCTAGCCGGGGTGGTTGGACCACCAGTAATCAAATATGTGAGACCCACCATAATTAGTGGCGATGTAGTGATGAATTATCGTGTCGTCCAGGTTGGGCTGGACTGAGCTGGCCGCCTCCTTTTCGCTGCTCCCTTTTGTGTCTAGGCTATAAGAATACCAATAAATACGCAGTCAAACCCCAACCACTATACTCCGCTACAACTCCCCCCCCCCC